>JACMIG010002711.1:0-14335 GCA_014805385.1 Levipalatum texanum | reverse complement strand
GTTGCGGCCCACCTTTTGACACCTCTCCCCTCACGCGACGCGCGCTAGTTTTCGAGTCATATCTCGGCAAAGAAATGAGATATCGAGAAACGGAAAAAACATGATAAATGCCAATCCTAGGGCTAAACGATGAGGCTAAGTTCAAGCATTTTGGTGTAACTTTGTGAATCACGTTGCGGTCTCTACGTATAGATCAACCTCCAAACTTGACTAATATTGGCGTGGTGGATAAGGTTGTTTCGCACTGATCTACAGCTTGCTTCTGAATGGGTATGCCAGAATTTCATCCGCATCGGATATTCCCCTGATAATAAATCGCCCACTTGGCAAACAAGGCGTATGTGTGGTGGTGGATGAGGTCGAAGAGCAGATTGGACCGGCCGATCGAGCTGTGGGCGGAGTGGTCGGCCCGGAATCGCGGTTTCACTGGAGAATCTTTTTCAGGTCAGTGGCTGAGATAAGTACCGTTTTTTTAAATGGCTCTTCTCAGAACCATTTGGTTCGGTGCCAAAGGAACTGCTCAATGATAATTTTGCGAAGTCTAAACGATTGTAACGTAGAACTTCCTCTAATCCCGTTTATTATCGTCGACCAAACGCGTCTAATATTCCGTTCCGTACGCGACTGTTCTCTCTCCATTGAAAAAGGGTTTCTCTCGTCGGCTGGTCGGTTTGAGATCATGCAAAAAAATTAAGACGAATTTGGATCGCCGACAAAATATACCACTGTAACACAGATTTTGCCAGATACGATTTTTATTCAAATCTGCTCATTTTATATCAGCCCTCTTATGATCCTGTCCTTTCAGCGAAAGAAACACAAAACTTTTCTGGCGGGCCCAGTCGGGGATACGCCGTTAATCTGGACTAGTTGAATCCGCGTCAAGAAATGTGTTCAAATGGAATTGTGCGAGGTTAAACTAATGCAAGAATGTAATCGTCCAAATGAAAAAAAAAAACTAAATCCCCCTTTCGAGGATGACGTCGATGCAGGAAGTGGGGGGGGGCGAATCTGAATGAGATGTGTTTGGGGAAACTTTATGCCGACGACGAATTAACCAAAGATAATTTGGAGCCTATAAATCTAATTAGTGAGACAGCGATCTCGATGCTTGCAAATCGCGATCGCGAACAACAACTAATATTAAACTATCAGCCCGTTTCTACTAACAATACATCTATATACAGTCGACACCAGATCATTACTACCAGAGAACTGATTGTGAGTCTCGTAGTTCTTCGCTACTGCGTTTATCTCATCGGACAGAGATGTTTTATATGACCCCATCTCCCCTATTTATCTCCATTCTGATGCACCCTCACCTTTCTCCTCCGTACCATTGCTCGCTGTCGCAGCTCGATTAGTGTTCTGCAATTGTTATACATGAGAGAAAAAATCATCCTTATATTATTCAGCAGAACAAAAACTATGCTAATACTCTTCCGTGAGGCATGGAAACACCTAGTTCGAATAAGCATTGTTTACCCGTACTGTTCTCGGAATCGGCAGAAAGTGGAATTGCCCTGATAATCTTCTTGCGTGGAACATGGAATCGCCTAGTACCAATTCCAGTCGAAAAAAAACTCTCACCCCGTTCGTTCCTTCCTTTTCACGATCTGCGACATCTTTGGAGGAAGGGAGGGAGAATCGAGAGGGGCTGCAATGAACATTCTTGTAATTCTTTATCTTTATTTTAACGCTGTTTGTTCGCGGTCAACGGGACTGGCCTGGAATAGTTTGGACTCTGGAACCGTTTAGGTGGCGTCCATAACAGAACATTCTGTCATTCGCGCGTCCCCCAAGGTGAAATAAGGGAAACCACGCGAAATGGCGCATCAAGCAGACTATCAGTTCGAGCGCACGAATTCATTTTCAATTCGAAATGCTAACTGCTCAAACGAACATTTATTTTTCTATTAGGACTGAAATTATGTGGTACATGTAGAGCACGACTATTAGTCGCCGACTATCGTGATCGATATCAATTTATGTTTGCCCCAAGTTTTCACCTTCATACCAACTTCTGTACAATTACAACAGTATCTATTCTAGTGACGCTGCATGAATGTTCCTGGTCCCCCAAACGATCAGTCAATTTCTGAAGATACCAACCTTCCATTCCCCCTCGCCTCCACGCCCTCCTCCTCATCGTTCGGCGTTCATTCCTCTGGCGTAGACCATGAGTCCAGCAGAAAGCTCCAGATTGCTTTAGCTCGGAAATACTTGAAAACTCTATCAAAAATATTTCGATTTTGGAAATAGAAATGCGGCCTTGTCATCACCTGCCTCATCGACGTCCTGAACGCCTTCTTCGTTGGCTGCAACGTATATTGCTTCTGGGTGCTCTTCTTCTCTTCTTCCCTATCCTCCTTCTCTTCCTTGTCTTCCTTCGTTCGGTCCCGCTGGTGGATTGAGGAATGACTGAAACACGCGAGTATACAAAAGTGTTATTTTTTAAAATGTGAAACTCCTGAAGATTGGTCTGATGACTGGTAAATCACATTTCATTCAACCCCGCAACAGCAGTACACCTGGTACGATTTCTCGCAGGTCGTAGGAGTAGATTCGCTATTTTCCAAACCTCGGATGAGTGTCCGACGTTTGGTGACTCTCGGGAAAGACAATCTCCCACTATCTTCCTACTGGGAGCGACGCTGATCCTCCGATGAGATTAACATTGTAAGCTGGCGAGGTTCCACGCCTCGCAACTTCGTTTATCTCATGAAATGTGTTGCGTAGATACGCCTGGGATTTACCATCCTCCATGTTCATTTATATCTATTCCCTTGATCGCAGATGGCTTTACGCCCAGATCGAAGTGCGCGGCCTCGATCCGTCGAGTAGTCCACTGGAGAAGAGTTATTCGTGAAATCTTCAATGCATCGATATGTAAGTCCAGATAAAAACAAAGCTTTCTGATCAATAATATATGCAACTCCTTTGCAGGTACAAAAAAAATTGCAATTGTTATTTGCGTACCACGCGATTATTACAGGCCAAAGCTCAGCAGAAGCTGAGGAATGTCGGATACCTGCGGGACAAGATTGAGGGAGGTCAGTTGGAAGTATATCCGAATCGGGTTGAAAAAAAAGAAAATTTGACTATCGCGCGTTTTTACAAAGTTTTAAATAAAATGCACCTATTTCGAATCCCATTCAGGCGAGGGTAAGATACTCGTGGAGGATGCCGTCGGGGAGGCGCTTTGTTCGATGGAATCATCACCGGCCAGCGACTATTTACGAGTGATGAGCTGCTCGGATAAGGTGAGGGCGCGGCTAGAGTGCATCGTAGCAGGGGTAGTGTAGTAAACGTCGTCGTATCGTAAATAGTGCATTAGGGCAGTTATCACATGGCGACGATTACTGCACCACGCTGACTGCAGTAGTGCCTCGCTGAATTGAAACCTGCGAATTTGCCGTGGTGCTGAATGGTAAAACTAAGAAAGAACTGGACCACTACAATCAATTCATGGTACTGCATCGAAGAACAAAACACCCCGTTCCACCAAAAATTCAATGCGATGGAATGTACAGTTAAAAATAATAAAAATTCAACAAAATGTACAGCTCTTATTTGATCGGGTTAATGCATCTTTTCGTTGCTTACAAACATATCTATTTTTGCGGCAACAGACACGTTCAGTGCGAACCACGTGACTTCTTGCGGGTGAATTGGCGTATTACATTTTCATAACATCTTTCATTTGATCAGACTATCAGTTCGCCTATTAAAACCTTTTCACTCTTGCGCCGTTCGTGCCTGCTGCGCCCCGCGTCTCCGCCTTCTCCCCTCCCGCTCCCTATCGCATCAATGCGCCCCACCTCGCCAAGTGCCACCTCCTCCAGGTAACCAAAATGATTGCATCGGCCGGGAAACGAACGCCGGCCGCTCGCGTGGCAAGCAAGTATTCTACCAGTGAACAGATGCTTGCTTTCCATTTGTGAGAAAGGTCCCCTTACAGGCACCGCTTCCCTTCGACGAGCCCCGTTCCGTGTCGACATCAATGAAATGGAATGCCAGCGAGGGCGAGGTACAACTCGTTGAGACTCTAGCAATTCTTGCGAGGACACAGGGGGGTCAAGCATGGCGCGAGACCTGCCGGGTTTACGTTTGGGAGGCCCCGCTCTTTGCAGCCATGGCGCAGTGGTAACATGTCTGCCAAGGGCGCGAAAGGTTCGCGGTTCGATCCCGCCCCGGGTCAATGTTTTTGTTTTCTTTTCAAACTGTTCTACAAGTTCCTTGGACTGACGGTGCTCAATAGAAAAATTAATTTCAACATTCAGACCGACAATGATGCTCATATCTGTTGTCCAAGTGCATCTTTTGAGACTGTTTTTCCGCGCTGATCTAAAATAAAAATCCTGATCTAAAATAGAGTAAGACTTTCCCGGAAAGTTTTATATTACCGAATCTTCCTCACTGCGCACTCTGCATGATGTGTCCCCGTTGCCTTCGGGACTCACGGGGATTGTGGACATTGAAAACTTGCTTATTTTTAATCCTTTCATCACGAACTGATAGTCAAACTAACTATCTAATTAATGCTCGAGATGTAAGATGGAATCAGCTGGTTATCCGAATTAGCCAGAGTCGTGAATGTTCATGGGGAAGGGGTGGATTGCTTTGATCAATTTCTTCAGTGAGAGCGAGCCAATAATTTAGCCCGCTGTGAGTGAGGCCGAGGGGGGGAATATTCATTCCATGAGAAGAAAATAAGGTGGTCTCTCTTTGAGAAATACGCCCAAAGATCGAACTGATCAACGGCGTCTAGGTCGCAGTGCAAATCAGCGTATCCTCCGCATCGGGTAATCCCTGGAGAATATCCCATGGTGGTGGAATCAGGGTCAAATTCGGAACGATGAGGAGCTGACGAGGAGGGGAAAGATGAGAGAGAAAGAGAAGAGGAGGGAGGAGGAGAGGGGGGAGGGATTGATACATTTTTATTTATTGTCCGATATTATAGTGATGCGGAGGCAACGCGCGAACTACCTTCGCGGTAAGCAGCGTAGTGATCTATCTTCTGCCGCAGGAACTTCTTACAAATATGTAGAGTTGCGGAATGAGACACACCCATGGATTTCCATAAATAGGACCTCGCATTCTGGCTCGTTACGACGCTTTTTTTTTTCGATTTTTGTACCCGGTGTCGCACCTCCATTAGTTTGATCTCGCACAATTCAATTTTACCACTTTTCTTGACGCGGAATCAACTGGTTCCGATCAGTGATGCGGATTCGACGCGTGCGGAGGCATGGCGGTGATACTAATAGACAGAAATATATTTATCTGGGGACGATTGAGAGTTCTAACTGATGCTATCCGAGCTTTGCAACCCAAACCAGGGTGTTCGCTGCCAGAGTTGGAAATCAAAGACCAGCGAAACCTCTGGAACCAATGGATTTTGCGTATCTGGCGGTTAAAAATTCTAAACATGATATTCGCAGCAGCGATCGAACGCGTGCTATTGTTACGTTGTTTATCGCGTGGTGGTGGAATCAGGATCAAATTCGGAACGATCTAATTACCCATTTCTCAGGGCGCGGCAATCCCGTGGGAGGGCGAAACGTTGCAGGACTGCCACGCGGAAGTGATGATGAGGAGGGGAGAGATGAGGTGAGGGGGGAGGACGAAGGGCATGGGGGAGAGGAAATGGAGGGGAATGGGCATGACAGTCGTGGATAGAAATGTAGTTTATTGCAAAAAATTTAGCAACGGTAGCTGTACGTGTGATCGCAAACACATTGTGCCCCACGTTTAATTTTACGCGAGTAGCACGAGATCACATGGTCTGTGTGGATACTTTGGTTGGGGCTCATTTCGAAGTCCGATCACGGAGCTGAATTGGTGGCTCCAATTCAAAATGTCGCGAGGTGCGAAGCCACCTGGTTTTATTGTTAGAAGAGCATAGAATCGTACCAAGTGATCGAATTAATAGGCGCTACTGGACATAAATTTAGTATACAATTTTATCCAAAATTAGAAGTATTTTTATATGCGCGACTATCTATTGCAGGCATTCGACGATTCTCTGGCTCCTTCGGCAGAAGCCAGATACTTTCACCAGCTTGCTTTCTGGAGAGGGTCGCTGGTGTGAAGATCCGGCATCTGCCAGTACTTTAAATCAATCGATATTATATATTAGAATGTTGTAAAACCAAATCACCGTGTTTCCACGATTGAAGGAGATCGTGGAAGTGAACAATAGAAAAGCAGGAGAGGTGAAGTCGCATTGGTAATTCATTACTGGGACCCTGCGACCGATTGTTCGATGATTATGGTGAAGACTACAAGTAATACATTTGCAGTGAAAGAGCCGGATGAATCCGTTCGCAGAAGTCGCCTTATGTATCTTCTCGAATCTCTGCCCGGCGTAAACTTTGTCAGTATTCGACGCATACGATGGGGTATTGTCAAGTGCCCAAGCAATTCTAACTTATCGATCGTGAGTCAAAATGTCAGCTTCCTGTATCTTCGGAACTACAAGAGCTACGAAGCTGAACTTTTGCAGGCTTCGGTTGGAATCCAGGTCCAACTAGTATCTTTTGTGAGACATACAAACGCCAAGTTCCAGCCAAATAATTCTCACCCCGTTCTTTCCATCCTTTTCACCTTCCACGACGACGGGAGAGAAATAGAAGGGAGAATCGAGCTGGGGCTGCAATGAGAACATCAACAGTTTTGCGATATTTTTATTTTAGTCTAGCATTGTTTTACAAGGTCAACGGGGCAGGCAGGGAGGGAGTAGTTCTACTTCTGGAACCGTGTTGGTGCACAGAACAACTAATCTTTTTGAACACCTCTCTCAAACGCTGATGAGAGAAACCACGCGTATTGGCGCGTCAGGCAGCCTATCAATTCTCGTGTACAAATGCATTAACAATGGATGAGGCGGTCCTACTGGTCAAACAAAAATATAAATTACCAGACGACCAATTAGCTGATCGGGCATAGTTTAGAAATCACGGTCAGTCAGGATAAAGGAGGCCTCTCGTGGCTTGGCGTGCCACTCTCCCATCCCTCGTTATCCACTCCTTCCACCGCGCTTGCACTCGAGTGTATTCACGGGCTACCAGTTGCAACAATCAACAACGTTACTGTTTATCTCATCGGACGATGTTGCAGCACTTCACGAAGTGCTGCAATCAGCACCAAATTTTTTTTCATTGTTTTCGTAGATCCAGCAATCGTAACATGGCATTATCACAACCACGCGAATCACAGCTTCATCTAGAAGATATATGATCAGAAAAATATCTCTAGGTGATACCGCGTGCTTTTTTAAGTCTTCATATTGATATCACCAATGCAATGCCGTGCCGTTCAAGCGTCTTCGGCACTGACCGCGGCGGAAATGTTACGAGCGGAAAGTATATTTCGGGCTCCACGAAGTGGGACAACAGTGCTCTCTGCAGCCCCGAGGACGTTCCACTTGAGGACATGGAAACAATCATCGATAAAAGAGGTTAGATACCAGGTGAAGTGATGTTTCAAGCACAGCACAAATTGAAATAGGTCACAACGGAATTGATATATTACGGGATATGTCCTTATTCTACACAATTTTAAGGGACGACGATGTTTACGACACCACCATTGCTACAATGCAATATATTCGCGGGTTTCGATTGCAACAGGGCTTGAAATGCGTTAATATCAGGACAGATTATGCTCGTTGGTATAAGGCCTACCTCTTCTCATTCTGCCGAGGAATAGACGCCGAACGATGCGGAGGCGACAGTGTGGAAGGTTGGCTGCTTTCATGAGCCTCCTCCTACCTCTTCTCACCCGCAGCCTCTTCCCGTCGTCGCTCTTCTCCAGTGCACTGCTCGACGGATGGCGACCGTACACTTCGATCTGGGCGTAGAGCCATCTGAAAGCTGAAGGGTCATGGAAGAATGATAGACGACTGGGAGAACAGCTGGTTCTACACTTCGTCATGCTCATCTCCATCCCATTCTACCCCCCACTTCATAAAATGGGTAGCCACGCGAACAAAACCAGGTAGATTCACATCTCGTGATTTCTTGGAAACGGACCATAAATTCACCCGATCGATCGGCTGCGGAATCTATTGAACCAAAAAGATCGATGCATACCACCCATCGGTTTTCGTTTACCCACCAACCTTGAGAGTTCCGATGGCAGCGGGACCCGCCATGCAAAGCCTGCAATGAGAAATATTCGGAAATGTAAAACTTTCCGTGAAAGTCCTGCTCTAGTTTTTTTAGATCAGTGAAAGCCGCGAAACCAGGTGGTTACGCGCATACATTATCTAATAAATTCGAATTGAGGTCGTGGAGTTAATAGTCCCATAGAGCCTACTCTATAGGTACATACAAAAGAACCACAAAGCTTGGCAATCACTGCTCACAGTACATCCCGAAGGGACTGCCCCGATAACAAATCACTCACTTGGCAAACAGGGCGTGTGTGTGATGTGGATGAGGTCAAAGAGCAGATTGGACCGTCCGATCGAGCTGTGAACGGGGTGGTCGGCAAGGAATAGTGGGAACTCTGGAGATCCATTTTCAAATGGGCGGCGGGAAACCAGGTGGTTCGGCGCGTGCATCTCATAAACCAGAATTGCAAAAAATGCAAAAGCTCTAAATAGAGCCCAACCAATGGAAAAACGAGGTTTCTCTACGCGATGAAAAGCTATTTGTAAGACGGTCGCAGCGACCGTGCGGAAAGTCTCCCCTTCACTGTCTCTAACTAGTCCTGAGCACGAGAGACAATCGTTTATAGAAAAACGCACTGAGCGCGAACTTATCAGTATTCGATTTTTTGAATTTTATTCAATTGTGGGCGTGTGACAAATTTTCATATGACTCTTGCCAGAACCCGTTGATTCCTCGTCAAGAAAAGTGTTCAATTGGAATTATACAATGCTAAAATGATTCCTTAACGATTTCCATCCCAATAAAAAACCGTTGCTCTCATTTCAATAGAAAAACCCTTGTTTTCGCACGCGTCGCATGTAAGAAATTGGAATATCTCTATTTCCCAAGATGCCCCTGAGGAACGAAAGAGATAAATATGTATGCAACACTGTAGAGGTTCAAAACACTCACGATAAGCGGAAGCCTCGGCCTTTTCACAGCAGGCACTCCATTCGAGGTCGACGCAGGAGACATCGACCCAGCTAATTGTCAGGCTACCGTACCCCCATCAGCCAGGGTAAAGGAGGTTGCCTCTCGTGGTTTGGCGTGCCACTCTGCAGTCCCTCGTCCCTCCTTCCACTCCTTCCACTGCGCTTGCACGCGAGTGTATTCACGAGCTGCCAGCTGCAGAAATCAACAATGTTACTCCGTTTATCTCATCGACTGAAGCGATAGATGCAACAGAAAGATTCACGCCCCCCAACAACTCGCGTTCGCGTAGTTTCTGTAACCGCGTGGTCGCAACCATGCGAATTTCCGCTTCACCTAACAATTATTTCGATTCAGTAACGCCAATAGTTAATGTTGACCTCTGATTAGCCATGCAAAAACTTGATTCTAATATCATTCCTATTATAGCAATGTCATCCAGCCTCCGATTCTGACAAGATAGCAAATGGCTCGAGCTACCGTAACTCGAGAGCCATCCATGTGGTTTACTGGGTAAACTAACAATTATTAAAGTTCAGCAATTCCAATCCGTAATGCGAGCATTTATTGTATTTCAAAACGCATTCTACCACAACACCAATTCAATAGCTTTGATATCGTTATCACTGCCCGGAATAATGCCACTATCAGTTAATTCAATTCCGACGCATCTGTCAATGCTTCAGATTTTGAGAGGACCACGTGAATTACCGCATCTTCTATTTCATAATATGGCTGACTAATTTCTTCCACAATATAAAACAGAGAAAATGTCATCAATTCTCTCCCTTACCAGTCCAATCCTTTCCCCCTCCTCCTCTCTAACACTTCTCTCTTCTTATCCCCCTCTCCCCATAAATACCTTGCCTCGGAAGTACTTGGGCAGTGAAAAATATTTGATACGGTCATTTGGAAGACGTCACATATTTATCCAATCTTCAGAGTCCCATTCTAAACCAGGTGAATGCAACTTGATTGTTTTACTTTTATGTAAAGAACTCTATTAGACGCAATCACTTAAAAAAAGACTAAAACTGGAATTCAGGTTGCCTTGTTCAATGGTTCAAGCTCCATGACAAACCTTATGGATGCACGCGGATAACAATCATTTTAAGTGAAAAATTACATTGGAAGTAACGAGATGCTGGAATATGGAAAACCAGGCGTTTCCCGCTGCCTTCGGCGGCGGGGACGCCTGCCGGTGGGTTTCGTTACGCAGGGACAGACAGACATACATCGCCTTTTATATAGTAGTAGATAACGGCACCGAATATTTTTGGTTCCCGCAATTATCTGAGTCCCGTAACAAACCAGGTGTATGTTTGCTCGTCGTAATCCATTTATGCGAACAGCTCTGTTGGAGACAATCAACATCGGTATCCCGATCGAAAATAAATAAATCAATGTATTTGAGGAGCTGCAATGCTGCATCAACTTCCAATTGAATTGGCGCAGCATGAACACTTCATTTGGTCAAGCGCGATTATGTAGGTGCTGATACAGTGATGAACTTGGCGCCTGAAAAAATAAAAAGATACTCGAAGAATGTTGCGAGCACCATTTTGAGACGTGGCACATCGACATACTATGAGGTCGCGCGCCATTTCGCCTGGTAATTACGACAATCTCCAGGAACATTGACACGACTGCGTCTCTACATCAATGTGCCCATAAGGCTGCTGCTCCCGTTCTGGTCTGTATCCCTCCAGTCCGTGACAGTCAAAGAGCCGGAGAAACCCGGAGAAATGTGACAGACAGGCTTATTTGGGCTCTGCCAATTGAATAATGTACTTGAAAGAGTTTTCCGAGTATTTATTGTTGGTATTCACAGCACGTATGTACATCGGGCCGAGATTCGAGAAGATACATAAGGCGATTGCTGCGAACTGATGCATCCGGCTATTTCACGGCAAACGTATTATGCGATCTTGCAGTCTCCAGGACCCTTGAATCGGAAAATCGGTCTCCGGCTTCCAGTAATGAATTTCCAATGCGACTTCACTTCTCCTGCTTTTCCAGTGTTCACTTCCACGATCTCCTTCAATCGTGAAAACACTGTGATTTGGTTTTACAACATTCTAATATATGATATCGATTGATTTAAAATACTTGCAGATGCCGGATCTTCGCACCAGCGACCCTCTCCAGGGGCAAGCTGGTGAAAGTATCTGGCTTCTGCCGAAAGCGCTAGCGAATCGACGAATGCCTGGAATAGCCGTGCATAGAAAAATACTTCTAATTTTTGATAATAAAAATTTGTATTCTAAATTAATGCGATGCTCAGTAGTAGCGCCTGTTAATTCGATGACGCAACATAAATGCACCTGGTGCGATTCTAGGCCCCAAAATTATTTCACGCATCGTCATTCAAAATCATCATCCTCTACAATAAAACCAGGTGTCTTCGGACCTCGCGACATTTTGAATTGGAGCCACCAATTCAGTTCCACGATTGGACTCGGAATGAACCTCAAACAAAGTATCCACACAGACCATGTGATCTCGTGTTACACGCGTAAAATTAAACGTGGTTCACAACGCATTAGCGATGCATGGGTTGAAGGCAATGCAAATAAACACATATTCCATCCACGACTGTCTAGGCTCATCCATTTCCTCATCCCTCTTCTCTCCCATCATCTCCCCTCACCTCATCTCTCCCCTCCGCGTCAGCACCTCCGCGTGGCAATTCTGCACCGTTCCGCCCTCTCACGAAATTCCGGCGCCCTTCAAAATTAAATCGCTTTGAATTTCTCTGTGATTCCTCTTCCACAACGTAGCTATATGTTGTGCTAGACCAGCTACACATCGAAAAAGTAGGGAGTATTTAATGACCTTCTATGGCAGCTTTTGATTGGTTCCAGAGATTCGTCAACTCTTTGACTTCCACCTCCGGCAGCGACCCCCCTGGTTTGAGAACAATGTTCTACTCACCTCAGATATCAGATAGAAAATTCGATAAGAGCAATGCTTTTGCAATCGGTAAATAAATATCTGAAAAAATCGGCTGAGAAGTATTGCACTTGCATTGAATCAAGATTACAAAACAACCAAGTGCACCATGAAATCACCAAGTCTAGAAATTGAGCTTATTGGTTCTCCAGAATTGCAAGGTTGAAAATTCGATAATTCCGAAAATGGGTGGGAAATGTTCATACGTTGATGCACTTATTCCCTGCGGCAAGAGAAGTCCAGCTGGCCCGATCTGTGGCCAAGCAGTGGTGGAAGAAGGAAGTCATCACCCGGACAGAGAATATTCATTATCGTTCTCGGTAGGGGGCAATCATAGACCAAAGTACGATTGGTTCTCACTCTCATGAGAAATTGGTCAAAAACAATTCACCCTCCCCGATGAACATACACGGCTGGCATATTGAAATCCAGCGGATTTCAATATGCCATTCCAAGTTTCAATGCGAGGAATATTCAGATCTTTAGTTAGACTATCAATCAGCAACCGACAGGTTTTCGAAAAATAAAATATCAATAATCTCATACCCACTAGTAGAGTGGGGGATTCGGGCAATTATCAGTGGTTCGGGCATTTATAGTATGTCTGCCTTCGATGAAGGCTATTGTTGATGATCATCGTTGATCATCATCAAATGTCGGTCATCGAGATGGTTATCATTTATGAAAGCTTCGCCCAATCTGCCCCAGAATTTGCAAATATGCAGTAAGATTATCAATGGTATTTGATCTCGTGGTACCACGCGAATGTACCGGGTTCTCCTGCCAATGATTGTACCCAGTTCACCTACGTTGAAACGCCAGGTGAACTGGGTAATTTAGGTTCGACTCGCGTTTTTTTCGCCCGTCGACACAACTTCTCAGGGGGACACTAAACTACGACCCGATAGAAGCAAAATGGAGCCTCGGGATCTATCTAGGAAGTTTTCTGAGGCCGAGACGAACAAAACAAAAAAAAATTTGGCTCATTTGGACCTTCCCACGCGAAGTTATGACCACTTTTAGTTTTCGCTTTTTTTTCTGTATCACTTAAAGTGTCACGCTGAGACCGCTCAGACTTACGCCGTTTAGCGCCAATGGCATTTTGGCCACATTTCGCTATTCCTTGGAGCAAAGTGGCTCATCCATAGTCGTTTTTTGTAGCTCTCGATCTCAGCGACAGTGATGGTTTTATTACGAATAAGCGTAGACTTACGCTGTTTAGCGACATCGAGCTCGGCCAGTGGCGGGTTCGATCCCCGCCTGGGGCAAACGTTTTGCTTTTCTTCGTGGGTGGTCAGGAAGTGTACTAGAGTGGGCAAGAGTGGTTTAGAGTTCCTCCTCATGGTAGATCAAAGATAAATTATCGATTTTTCGGACAATCAACTATCGATTTTTCGGGAGTTCAATCCCCGCCCAGGACAAACTTTTTGCTTTTTTCTTTGGAGGTTCAAGAAGCATCCTGGAATGTTGCAATTCTGCTTTATGGAAGATCAAAGATCAGTTATCGATTTTTCGTGGGTTCAATCCCCGCCTGGGCCGAACTTTTTACTTTTCGCTTTGGAGGTCCAGGAAACATCATGGAATCTTTCTAGGCACTCCAACGTGAAAGATCAAAGACCAAGTATCGTTTTTCGAGGACGTGGCTCTATGTATTTTATAATCACCGAACCGTCCCTTTTATTTGTGAAATGTACAACACAACAAAAAAATTGCAATCAATTGCAACAATAAAAGATCGGAAATCTCTATCTCTATGGGTCTAACGGATTATAGTTAGACGCTTTATTAGCTAGCTTCGCTGCAAATAAAATTGTCTTCAATTTAGGTTCGAGCACATACGAACAGAATAAAAGACCGGAAACCATTTCCTAGTAAAATGCAGAAAACACCTAAATTCGCCGAGATTATTACGCGGTGCGTTTCAAACAGGTTTCTTGGCTAACAAAAATGTATCTGAATGAGGATTCCACATTTCAACCCGACGTGTCTCGTTCACTAGCCACCCCACATTATTGTGCTTCTGTATATTGCATTTCTCTTGACAGAAACATAAAGGTACCACACTCCGTCCGGAACGCGAAGAAGGTATGAGCGAATCTTAAAACAGCTCATATATCCTCAAAGGGATACTGTAATCTCGCGAAGAATCTCGGCGAATTTAGGTTTTTTCTGCATTTTACGAGGAAATGATTTCTGTTCTTTTATTCTGTTAGTATTTTTCGAACCTAAATTGAAGACAATTTTATTTGCAGCGAAGCCAGCTAATAAAGCGTCTAACTACAATCCGTTCGACC
>JACMIG010002708.1:0-14341 GCA_014805385.1 Levipalatum texanum | reverse complement strand
GCGCGAACTACCTTCGCGGTAAGCAGCGTAGTGATCTATCTTCTGCCGCAGACGACCGATCACTACTCTGCTTACCGCGAAGGTAGTTCGCGCGTAGCCTCCGCATCACTATACTACCGGACAATAATATCGGTTCTTCTCACCTGTCCTTCGCACCCCATATACCCTGGAGAAGTAACGAGCGTTTCGTCTCCGCTCTCGAGGTAGATGCTGTCTTCTGTAATGTCTCGACTGTGATCCACCAAATTAACTTTCAACCTTCTTTTTGTTATACAACAACCCGCCTCCAGAAAAAATGTTTTACAAATTTGCGACTATGAGGAAGCTAAAAGGTAAAGGTGCGCCCCAGTCAGGCTAATGGTCTAGGACCAAGACTCCTGAGGGTGGATCCTGGACGGCGAGGTTCCTCGAAAGCATTTGTTGTTCAACCGTTCCTCCGGTGGACCGGCGTTGTTCAACAGTTCCTCCGGTGGACCAACGAGAACGGTTGACTCCGCGGTGGCATTACAAAGTGCGCAGGCTAAGTTCTCACCAATTCCACGACGGATGCCAATCGTGAAATTAGCCGCGTCCGGCCAGAACATGCTGAGTAGCGGACTTATTGATGGGATGCGAATCGGTTGATTGGTGTATGGCCTGAATATGTAATTTACGTCGCAGTTCGAATTGTTGATAGAATTGTCATCCTGGATATCAACGTATTAAAATACCCACAGCGACAGAGAGACACTTTTGCACACTGGCTTCATTCCCTGGATGTAGAACACAGCGTAGCCAGCCATGTAAGCATCGACGTAGGTTGTCTGATGTGATCCAAGGTCATATTGAATAAAGTGGTTCAAAGCTTTGAGAAAAGGAAGCTTGACCTATTTATAAAGTCAGGAACATATGTCGGTAGTTTCTAACTCATCTGGAAGTCTAAATTACGCAGAACTAAAGATTGTCGGCGGCATAAACGTTCCGGACAATACGCTCCTCGCCCTACGATCTCTTTCCACTGTTCTCTTGCTTCTCTAACGACCAGACAACAGAAGTATAGTGGAGAGAGACCGTAGGGCGATGACCGTATTGTGCGGAACGTTTATTCATGAACTCACGGGATCCATGTGAATGCCTGTAAGCGTAAAGGGCGCGACACTGAGGATGCTGAAGCTGCTTGAAGTCCCGTTCACGGAGATCTCATATCCAGGGTTTGGATAGTCAAAGGAGGGAATGTCGTAGACGAGTCTGGGAATGGTGACTGCAAACAATACGGCATCATCAATGCCCCGCGTAGGAAGACATACCCACGTTGCCTTTAATAATAGACGAGACTGTGTAGATCGCCAGTGGAGCAGCTTTGAGATTGTCGATCGTGTTGAGCACGACATATGTCTTCCCTTTCTGCTTTGGGAATTTGGCGTGAACCTGCCCAGTAGTTGACCGACCTCTGGCGGGTCCAGCTTCAAAAAGTCGCGTTCATTGCCGGATTTGTAGGCAAAAGCCAGCTGCGTGAGGCTGAAGCGCAATCGATAGATAATGATAAGAAAGTTCAGCACGTTTTTATGGTCGTCGTTATGCCGACAGCGTCGGTGGTTGCGATCGCGATGTTGTCGTGCAGTGGACTGTTTGCATACACTGCGGCGTAGACGAAGCAGCCGTTCGAGCACATATCCAGTCTCGTCTGAAATTTCATTTTAACTTATTATTAAAATAAATTTACTAAAATAAGAATTCAGAAAATCTCACGATGGTCGTGCTAACATCCGTGGCATCGAAGAGTTGCGAATTCTCCAGAGTTATTGCTGCGGAAAGAAGACTGGGCAGAGCGAGCAACAACGCTGCGCAGAGCATGGCGTGTGAAAGTGAGCACACATCAATATGACTTCACGTCCTTATATAGAGCTATTTTTATGTCTGCCGTCTTCGAGCACTACGCCCAGTGATAAGCCGGATGTTTCTGTCTTCATGCAATCACACAAAAGCGAGCAAACTTTCGTCACTTTTGTCGAACATCATATTCATGGAATCACATGGCCGATGTTTTAGCTATATTGACAGAGTCATGATGTCTGTTCATATCATCGGCGAATTTTTTTCGGAAATTCTTATCCATTATTACGGAGACAACCAAGTCACTATGGAAAATTTCGCGAAATAGAGCAAGCAATGGAACTTCGGTAAGAATTCCCATTCTGAGCAGGGATTCTCTTCCTATCATCAACCGAACGTGAAGTCTGCTCTCGGGGCGCTTCCCCCTTGTGTGACTCACACCCTTCCATCTCCCCCCAAAACACACATCACAGATCACACTGCTGATAATACTTCAAACATCGCCCTCCTTGGAAACGAGCGAACACGCCCATGGGTCACAAACAGCGCTGAAGTTTCATAGCTCTATACTCACAATCATGTTTCTTGAATATTCTGAATCACTCGCTAGTACGAGATAAGGGCATGAATGACGGGAACATCTCCAACAGGGAAGAAATAACAGGCATTCCTTTCCCAGCAGTGACTCAGTATGTTCGGAATGCTAAAGGGGATAACGCAATATCTCAAGAGATAACAATGACAGCGAAAAAAATGACTTCAGCTATTTTAGAGCATGTTTTGCACTAAAGCAAAGGCCAATGAGTTTTGAAAAAACACTCAATTCATAGTGCAGGAATGCTGCGAAGAGCAAAAACAGTTGTATCAGCTGGGGCCGAATTCTTTTTGCGAATCTGCAAGGCTGGGGGTAGTGGAATAAGGCGTGAAAACTTATGTCATGGTTTCAGGTCTCGCATCAACATGTAACTATTGTGGGCGGAATAAACGTTCCGGCCTGAACACTCATCCCCTGCGATCTCTCATCACTTTTCTCTCGTTTCTCTAACCGCCAGACTATGATGGATCAGTGGAGAGAGATCGCAGGGCGATGAACTTACAGTCCGGAACGCTTTTTCCGCCGACAACCTACTTGAGCAGTAAGGACGACCAATAACATTTGGTGCATTATTTTAGTTTTTTCAGAGAATAGATCAGAGTGTTTTTGTAAAAATCGGTGTGTTGAAATGCCGCAGTACGCCATAAAAGAAAGACAGGACAACTGAAAAAAACAAAACCATGAAACAATCCGATTAGTACCATACCATAATTATGCCAAAACCAAAGATTCAGACATTGGGTATTTTAGAAGAGGATCAGAACTCTGTAATTCGTTATTGAACATGTTTAGAAGTGTTTTCACGTTAAAATCAGCTGCAATGACCGAAAATGAGCGAAAGGCAGATTCAGAGTATCCGTATTTCGCCCGTGCTATTGCTGCCATTTCTGTGACACCGGACTCAGTCAATGGAATGGCCAAAGTAAGGAGGTAGAACCTGGAATGTGGTTCAGTCTTTTCTCGTACCATTTTCGATGTAAAACTCAAGGGACTTTTTTTATAAAAACAGAAAAGTCGCTAACAATCATAAAACATTTTATACTATTCACCCCTAATACTGTTTGCATAATACTGCTTGCATACCATACAATAGAGACAACTGCGACAAAAACGATTAATATCGTACTGAACCAGAAAGTTTTAAATAGCCTGAGGCGCTGCTTACTGAAACAACATTTTTTTGAAATAATTTCTTGAATATCCTTACAAACGTACTGCCATGAAGCGATAAAGAAAAAGAATGTCGATGATCGGAAGATTCATTGAGAAAATGGCAGCACATACATGGCATGAATACTGATACCTTCCGAGCGGGCCAACAGTGAATGCCAAAATAGATAGTGATCGTTGATGACGCGCTGTGATGAGTGGCATTAATGTTAGTTAGTTTTGAGATGTCTCACAACTTTGAAAGCTTTATGTGCAACCAGTGCAATCATGTTATTGGCTGCGAAGATGACAGATAAATATCGATATACTCCCAGTCTCATTTTTGAATATCGAAGGATGAGGAAGATGAGAAGAATGTTGAAGAAAGCACCGAGATCTAATATAATTTAGTTTTAGTTAAGGATTGGCAGGAACTTCTTGGCACGTTGCCAATCGAAGTAGCTCATACGCCGACATATGGACAGTGCCATTTAGATTGGCAACATGCCAAGAAATTCCGGTCTTTTACATACCCTCGGAGGTCTCTTCCAGAATGGAAACGAACTCAACGAACGACATTCTAATGGAGAGGTGCCAGGAAGTTTGCCAGGGAGTATGCGACGGTGTGCAGATATTCGACATTCTGCCGACCACCAACCAGTATTGCCTCTAGAGAATTACCCTGAACACTTATTGCCGAGAAACCAGGTGTAACTACCGTGAACAAAGTGTTTTGCTCACATAATTGTTATGTGCGTACTGATTTTCCGTGAAAGGATCGTGAGTGGACCCAGCTTCGCCGAAAACAAACGGTTGATCAAACGGGCACTAAATAGTAGAGTATCGGAAAAATAGTTGCATCCTAAGATTCAAATGTACATCCGAAAAAATGTGCATCCATTGAATATGAGATCAACTCCCCGGTACTATTTTTCGATAAACGTTACCTCGATAACTGAAGTCCTTTTGGCGAATGTCAGAAGTTTATAGCACCTTTCTCAAATTTCAATCGTGAAAAATTACGACGGACAAACGGACTGACTGTTCCAATGCCTGACAGATCCACGGGTGAAAAGGGTCATTATCATCTATCAACTGCGTGAAATCAAGTAGGTTGATGATCATATTCTCCGGAACGTCGCTTTCGCCGACAATAACAAATCCCCGCGTCCTCTTTCCTCCCCACACAGCACAAGTCGTACACGCGGGTACAATTCGGACACTCGCACGCACATAAGTTGCACACTAGAAAACATTGCACACCCCAGTATCTTTTTTCCGGGGGTTGTTTAACGAGCGAAACTAGCTCCATTTCACTCATGTGACAGTTCACAGAGGAGGGGTCAACTTTTTTTTTCGAACAGCATCCAAATGTATTCTCCGGAGTAATTGCCTCACCTTTACAGCAAAGCAGCGAGTGCTTCGATGTTCGAGTGCAAGCGCGTCTATTCGATCACAGAGCGAGAGGAGGGCAAGAGATCAACGTGATTGTCATCGCCCTTCATTCTGCCCCCTTCTCTCTTCTCCATGCGTGTTCTCGTAACGGGGCAGTCACTCGGTGGTTGAACTTCTCCTCGCCGGCCACGACGTCGTCGCCGTTGATAACTGCTGCAATGCTGCTGCCGACGGGGAGGGACAGGTGAGGGCACCCTTTTACCTTCTTCTCCTCTGCCTGGCTCAGTGGTCTAAGGCGGGGGTTCCAGTCGAGAGGTAAGGGGTGGTAGGTTCGATCCCCGCCGGGGACCAAACTTTTGCGAAATTTTTGCAAGCTTGCTTCAGGCCATTTCGCTGCTCCGCGTGCAGGAGATAACAGGAAAGCCTCTTGTTTTCGTGCGGTGTGATCTCCGCGATGAAGGGCAGCTGCGAGCTGCATTCGAGAGGGCAAGACCACTGAGACAAACCTCCGTCCAACCCCCTTATGACAGGCGCCCATCGACTGCGTCATCCACTTCGCGGCCTTGAAGGCAGTGGGAGAGTCAGTGGCCAAGCCCCTCGAGTACTACACCAACAACCTCGTGGCGACGCTCAATCTGTTCAAGGTGGAAGGGCGGAAAGTGGAGGGCTATGTGGATTGCTGCAGCTGTGCAAAGAGTTCTCCGTTCGCAAGGTGATTCTGTCGTCGTCGGCCACGGTCTACGGGGCACCCGCCTCTCTTCCCATCAAGTGAGAGAAATATAGAAGAAGGAGAAGGGATCCTCCTTCCAGAGAAGATGCCCCGGTCGGCGTCGGAGTGACGAATCCCTACGGCCAAACCAAATGGATGATGGAGCGAATCCTCACGGATCTGGGCAACACCCCCGGAGAGGAGTGGAGCATCATCATCCTTCGGTACTTCAACCCCACGGGCGCCCACCCATCGGGGAGGATGGGAGAGGACCCCCGGGGGCCACCCAACAACCTCATGCCGTTCGTCAGCCAGGCACTCCTACTCCCCCCGTCGCCTTCGAGGGACTTTGTTCAGGTGGCAGTGGGCAAGCGGCCATTCCTCACTATTCACGGAGACAACTTCCCCACCCCCGATGGGACGGGAGTGCGGTGAGGAAGAGAAGAGAAGGGATAGATAGAGATATTGAAGAACTAAGATGAGATAAGAAGGGTGATTGCGTGGGAGGGAAACGGGTGAGAGTACATAGGTCTTAGTCCAGCCTTGGAAACTTTCGTTCCTACTATGCTTTGGCTGCTCTTAGCTCAAAAGCGGTTAAAATGAGATTTCACGATTTTCTTGTCCAGAGCACTCCAGAATTGGGGGGAAGGATGGGTGAGGAGGGTAGAATGAGAGAACTTTTATTTGTAGTGACTACATTCACGTCGTCGATCTCGCCAAGGGCCATGTGAAGGCTCTGGAGCGACTGGAGAGTGGAGGTGGCCTCAGCTTACCCTTCTCTCCATGATCTCCTCTTTCAGATGTGCAGGGCACGGAAGTCTACAACCTGGGAATGGGCCGCGGATACTCGGTCAAGGAGATGGTGGCTGCATTTGAGGGCGCCAGTGGAAGGACCATCGAGACTCGAGTGAGATTGTAAACTACACGATGTGGCTCAACTTTCTAACAAGGGAACTTTGTTACGAAACCCCAGCGGATCCGAGCGAAACCTATATCATTAGAAAGAGCTCGAAAATGTGAACAGGACTGTGGTGTGCGTTTTTCCTAAACGGATTCTGATAATCAGAGAATAAATTAAATTTGATGACCTGACCAAGATTATGAGCTAATCTTGTCGGTATTAGTTGGTATGGTATGATATGCAGGTGGGCGAGCCACGGGCCGGAGATCTGCCTGCCGTTTACTGTGATCCCTCCGCTGCTGCCGAGAAGCTTGGATGGAAGGTGACTGAGGGATCGAGGGAGAGAACTCTTGATTGCTTCAGGCGGAACTGGGACTGGAGGAGATGTGCCGGGACCTGTGGAAGTGGCAGAGCATGAACCCCAACGGCTTCGAATAACACTTCGTCGAAAAAATAAATTGCTTGCATGTGTGCCTCGTGTATTCTGGCAAGAATTCCGGGATCTAGAGGTTCAACTCGACCGGAAGGCAAAATAACAACATTTCAAATTCTTTCGCTGTGAAAATAGCACCTGTCTTTTGCTGGTTGCATTTTTAATCTATAAATGCTGAAAGATTTGCATTCCGCTCGAAACGCTTCAAATGGATGGAACCGTCTCGTCCACCGAAGATCCTACACCACCGGAGCCACTTTCCGATGGTTTCCTTTCACTGGGGCACTATTGTCAGTCAGATTCTAATGCCATTCTGGAATCGAAGGAAACAAACGCGGAAATAAACGCTTCTTTCACCACAGCTTGTTTGTTTTATAAAAAAAATAAGCAGCCGCTCTGGAACGTTCTAAGCTATACTATCTTGCAGTACGTGGCCGTCGCAGCGAATGGGTCTTTTCATCGAGTTTTTCTAGTCCTCCCTCACACAAAGATGGGGTGAAAGCAACTTCTCTGATTACTGTCATTATGGAAATCGAGACCAGACACAGGCCAACGTGTAATTGACCCCAATGGCCCCCTATTTTCCGGACACGGAATGTTGCTGTTACTCCTCCTTTAAAGATTCAACAGATGCTCATAACTTCCTAATTGTATGAATTGTATTAAAATCAGGCAAACCCTAAACGGTGTAATATCCATAGTCGGTAACTCTCGCCGGCGTTGCTCCGCTCAGGATAGACATGAGCTCGGAGTGGCCGATCAGAATACTCCCGACGTAGTTACTAGCGTATCCCTTAATCTCATCGGTCGTGATCGCCAGCGTTCCGCCTCCTCTATTGTGCCACAGGAACCACGTACAGGATGGATCGGTCACTGGAGAGTCAGGAAAGTAGCCTCCTGAAATGTACTACTACATAAAAGGCGTATATACATACTACAGAGCATAGTATTTTACACGCTAGCTTTGGAACATATTGTCGGAGGAATAAACGTTCCGGACAATAAACTTATCGCCCTATGATCTCTCACCAATGTTCTCTCGTTTCTATAACGGCCAGAAAACGAGCGAATAGTGGAGAGATCGTAGGGTGACTTCGACACTATTGAACATATTAGTAGGATGCTTACTTGGGTAATTTTTTCGCAGAACGATTGTGTCTCCGCTAGCCGATACAGGAGTACCCGGTGGTATAGCAAGGGTACTGTCGGTTCTGGAAAGAGGTCACACTCCAACGACTTTTCCTTGTGATTATTCCTAATGCGGAAAATATGTACACTCGGAGTGTACATTTGTAATATTTGCGCGCGCTCTTGAAATACATATTGCCCGGCATGAAAGTGTTGCGGAGGCGATGCGCGAACTACTCCGCGCTAAGCAGCGAAATGATCTATCTTCTGCGCTTGAAGAAAGATCATTTCGCTGCTTAGCGCGGAGTAGTTTGCGCGTCGCCTCCGCATCTGTTTCGTACCGGATAATAGATTCCGGTCTATTGTTGGTTAGTATTCCCTAACTATTTTCGTCATCAGAGGTAGATCAAGAGCGCATGCAGTCCGACTCACTTTTCAAAAAACCGCTTAAAGAAGCTACTGCCGTCAGCGTCCAAGTCGGTGTACAGCTGGCCCACGACGGTTATTTCGCCGTTAAAGGTGAAGAAGAACTTGCAATGATTTATTGCGTTAAACATAATTCATTGCATTATGAATGCAACTTCAATACTCACATAGCGTCCGCCTGGTCGACTTGGACACGTTTTCGGGCATTTGCCCTTAACGAGCATCATATCGGATGAGGAGCAATCTGCTTTGGTTCCAAGAAGATCGCAATTCTTCGAAGCGGAATCGAACACGATTCCAATGCATGTGACCTGTAATAATACCATCGAAAACTAGAAATAAGTAAATAAAGGTACCGAATACCAGCACTGGATCATGCAGTCATCCTTGTTCATGGCGGTAAAGGAGCGAATTGGAGAATACGTGTGACTCACAGTTGCCTGCTCGAAGCAAGCATCGGCCTGAAAGTTGTTTTTATTTTTTCTTTTTCATTTTTAGATAATCTTATCAAAAACATAATTTTTCATCATTTCGAAACAAAAATTTTGTAATTTTTTGCTTTTACGGCTTTTTATAGAGTTTCGGAACATACCAGATTGGATGCGCATTGAGCTTTGCAAGCAGCTGCGCTGCCCATAGCAAGAGGAGTCCCGAATACATCCTTGGGAATGGTGCAAGCGAGCGCCATCGGAGTAGCTGTCTGAGCGCGGAGGTTGAACTCGAGCCCGTACGTTACACACACTACTGCACGGCTAAGGTAAAAAAATCGTTGCCTAATGGGAATATCATGGTCCCGGGAAAGTCATGGTCCCGGGAATAACATGGTCCATGGGAATTGCATGGTCCGGGAATTACATGGTCCGGGAAAGACATGGTCCGGGAAAAGTCACAAAGTCCCTGCATTTGCCTCATTTACACTCTTACCATGTAGTTTTTTGTGGACCTTGTAATTTCAGGGACCATGCAATTCTCGGACCATGTTATTCCTGGGACCATGTCATTCCCGACGGACAATGTATTTCCCATGGGACCATGCAATTCCCGCGGACCATGACTTTCCCATTAGGCAACGATTTTTACCTTGGCTAACGTAAAAAAATCGTTGTCCAATGGGAATGTCATGGTTCCATGGGAATGACATGGTCCGGGAATATCATGGTCCCGGGAATGACATGGTCCCAGGAATAACATGGTTCGTTGGAATTACATGGTCCGGGAATGACATGGTCCGAGAAAGACATGGTCCGTAAAAGTCACAAAGTCCCTGGATTTGCTTTATTTACACTCGTACCATGTAGTTTTTATGGATCTTGTAATTTCAGGGACCATGTCATTCCCGGACCATGTTATTCCTGGGACCATGTCATTCCCGACGGACCATGTAATTCCCATGGGACCATGTCATTCCCGCGGACCATGACATTCCCATTGGACAACGATATTTTACATTAGCCGTTTCATCTCACACTCGAATGCTGAAATCTCGACGGTAGCTATGCACGAATCAAAGCGATACCCTTGTTTCAGGGCTTTTCATGCAAAATTCACGGTCAGGCATGCGTTCGATCCCTTCACCTCCTTCCCAACATCCCAATCCCAGGCCCTCGTTGCTCTGTTGCATTTGAGGCCACAGATGCGTATGAAACGATCGTTCGTCGAGGCGACAGCGAAGAGCTGCTGATCTTCAAGCACATTGCACATCGCGTGTTTTCCCGATTTAAATATATTAGGTGATGCATACGTCTTGGAACATTTTACTATTGATTTTTTTCTCTGTACTTTGATGGCTTCGTGGCACATATGGAAGTACTCGAAATGTAAAATATCGGCCGAAATGTAACAAAAGCTATTTTTGGGGCTTCTGTTGCGAGCATCGGAAAGTGCCCAATCACTTTCCGCGCAGTGCAACAGAAATTCCCGCAACAAACTGTCCAACGCCCGCAACAGAAAAAAGTGCAGTGACATGTGACGCTAGATCCATACCATTTTTTCACGCTATTAATAAGCCGCTAAACAGTACCCTTTCCACACGACCAGCCCCCGCGACCATCCATGTAGAGCATAGGTGTGACGACGGAACTGCGCGGAGGTTGCTACGAGAATCTAGTTGAAGCACTCACCGGAACTGCGCCTCCGATGGCCCGGAGCCGGGCGCGTAAGCAGTCAGTGCTGTGTTACAGAGGACTTCGTCATCGTCGGGCTGTATGGTTTTAAACTCGTAACCGTGAAATGGCTAGTAGTTCAGTTAGTGCGCGATTTTTACGGGCTAATTCGATAGACTCACGATATTGTTGTCTAAACGGAATTCGGATGAAAGGAGACCATCCCTGACTCACAATCATGGGTGCGCATCCAAGAGCAGACTCAACGAAGAGAAGTAGAACGAGCGGAAGCATCGTCGTTGTTCTGCCAGACTGTGTGCGATAGTTAGGGCCGACTGTTCTGGTCATTGGCTCCTCTCGGGTGCAAAAAAACGAGTTGAATGCTCGCCACAAATGTGCATAGGAAGGAAATTTTTACGCTATATCCGTCTGACCACTTGATCTCCGCCCAACTATCAATGGAACAGTGATCACATTCAATTTCTTGCGAGCATGCGACGAAAGGTCGGCTACAATGCTTGCTCTCTCCACATTGGCTCTTATTATTTATGTTTTCATCTCTTTGCATCATTTCATCGTTAACATCCACCCATCGTAACCGGTACGACAATATGATAGGCCAATTCGTGTGGTTCGCAGCCCACTCGAATTGACCTATTATATTGTCGTGTCTTTCTCTCTCCTTCCATCCTGAGTTCGTCCGCCTATTTGATGCAAGAAAGGTACCTAATTGAGACACATCCCGGGAGAGAGAAGATCTCCCGCTCGGACTGGCCAAAACTGACTACCGCACACATTGTTCACAAAAAAATTGTTCACGCACATCTCACGAAAAATACGCAGTATCGTCCAAAAGAATTGAAACTCTCATTCGTCTCTTTGTATCTTGGCTTCATATCTTCGTTTCTTCATTTCGTTCGTTTCAAAGTGGTCAATATGTGGACGGGACAAAACCAATTGTAGATGAATTTCTCCAGATGACGAGAACGAAATTGCTGAACTATAGGGTTCGAAATTTGCATACTTCCGCCTCGTTTTTTTGCCATTCGTGCAATTTCACCGCACCGAAATTCATTCTCATGTCTAGGTTCTTCTCGGAATTTTCTGAGGGCGGAGGTTCGAATTTCGTTATTCTAAAGTTAGACATGTGCATATTTTCCACCTCGTTTTTGCCTTTTTTTTTAGCAATTTCACAGTGTCTTCTTCAGCTTCAAAACGATTTTTTCCGTCCAGATTCGACAATTTTAAGCCAAGATATGAAGGAAAGAAAAAGTACAGTATCGAGCAAAAGTATTTATACACTTTTTCGTCTCTTCATATCTTGCGATAGAGTGGTCAAATCTGGACCCGAAAAAAAGCATTTTGTAGCTGAAGCCGAGCTGTTGAGGGTCCTGGAATTCGTTTTCTAAAATTTCGCATATTGGTGGGTCAGATTCACGTCGCGCCAAAACGTATTTCTACCCATTTTGCAATTTCACCATGTCAGCATATAAGTCGAGATATCCAAATATAAAAATATGGATAATTTAGCTCCGGTATAGGGTAATCACGCACAATTTATTTTAAAATTTAGAAAAAATTGCCATGAGCAGCAAAAATCGCCGCGTTTTGAGCCTATTTTCTGTCTTTTTAGTGGCACAGTAGTATTTTGACCTGTATGAAAAATGTCAAAGTTGTTTTGTATGTTACAAAACATGGAGAAAAAGATGTGATATGTTTCGAGGTGGTAGGTCAACGTTTTCAGGAAATCGATTTTCACCGTACACTCGAATTTGCTCCAACTTTACTCATAGGGCGGTTTAGGTGGAAATTTCTAAACTCGATATTCGTCTTCAGGGACATCGAATTAGTCTATATTTTTGATTTCATGATTTTACAGTTACTTTTCTAGGAGCTAGAGGTTCATATATGAGGCTGTTTCTAAGCTCGAGATCCGAGCCTTAAAGACCAAAAAGTCGATTCGCAGAATTATATCCAGTTTAGCACATTCTTCATGATTGTTTAGCTCCGAAAATGTTTTGAAACCGCTTGAAAGCTATATCCTGTTACTTGAATGGCCGAACAAGACGTAAAATCTACCTCCCAGCTCGGATCTCGAGCTTACAAACAGCCTCATATATGAACCTCTAACTCCTAGAAAAGTGACTGTAAAATAATGAAATCAAAAACATAGACTAATTCGATATCCCTGAAGACGAATATCGCGGTTAGAAGTTTCCACCTAAACCACCCTAGAAGTTAAGTTGGAGCAAATTCGAGTGTACGGTGAAAATCGATTTCCTGAAAACGTTGACCTACCACCTCGAAACATATCACAACTTTTTCTCCATGTTTTGTAACATACAAAACAACTTTGACATTTTTCATACAGGTCAAAATACTACTGTGCCACTAAAAAGACAGAAAATAGGCTCAAAACGCGGCGATTTTTGCTGCTCATGGCAATTTTTTCTAAATTTTAAAATAAATTGTGCGTGATTACCCTATACTGGAGCTAAATTATCCATATTTTTATATTTGGATATCTCGACTTATATGCTGACATGGTGAAATTGCAAAATGGTTAGAAATACGTTTTGGCGCGACGTGAATCTGACCCACCAATATGTGAAATTTTAGAAAACGAATTTCAGGACCTTCAATAGCTCGGCTTCAGCTACAAAATGCTTTTTTTCCACTCTATCGCAAGATATGAAGAGACGAAAAAGTGTATCAATACTTTTGCTCGATACTGTATATATTCCGAACCTCCGATAGGGAATGCGTCTCTGCGGTTGATAGTGTAGTACTGATATTCATAGCCCTGAATGCGACCCAATTCTCATGACGAAACGTGTTCGGAAGCATTACTCTATTTCGGTACTCATTGCCGTCCGCGGGGATTCCAAATCGGCGCCGGCCCCATCGATTTGTGTACCAGCCCGGAGTGGGAGAGGGTCGTGGAAGCCGAGGAGTTGTGGGGTACAGCCTGCAATCGGCATGTCGACGGAGACATCCATCCATTTTTTAGTCGTGCTCAATTCGATAGCGATTTTTTTGGACGAAATAGCTCTGAAAAGTACACTCTGCACAAGCAACCAATCTATCTCTATGGGTCTAACGGATTTTAGTTAGACGCTTTATTAGCTAGCTTCGCTGCAAATAAAATTGTCTTCAATTTAGGTTCGAAAAAATACTAACAGAATAAAAGAACTGAAATCATTTCCTCGTAAAATGCAGAAAAAACCTAAATTCGCCGAGATTCTTCGCGAGATTACAGTATCCCTTTGAGGATGAATTATGAACTGTTTTAAGATACGCTCATACCCCTTTCACAAGTTAGGTTGAAATGCGGAATTCCCATTTAGATACATTCTTGTTCGCCAAGAAACCTGATTGAAACGCTCCGCGTAATCATCTCGGCTAATTTAGGTTTTTTCTGCATTTTACGAGGAAATGATTTCAGTTCTTTTATTCTGTTAGTATTTTTTCGAACCTAAATTGAGGACAATTTTATTTGCAGCGAAGCTAGCTAATAAAGCGTCTAACTAAAATCCGTTAGACCCATAGAGATAGAGATTTCCGATCTTTTATTGTTGCACATGGTTGCAATTTTTTTTCGCTCAAATGCAATCCGTAAATAAAAAGGACGGTTCAATGACAATGCAGCCATGTCCTCGAAAAACGATATTTGGTCTGTGATCTTTCACGC
>JACMIG010002707.1:0-14342 GCA_014805385.1 Levipalatum texanum | reverse complement strand
CTTTTTCTACTCCTTTAATGCCTCAAAAATCACCTAAATCTTACTGATAGCTCCTCCGGACAGAGCTGATTGTAGGCCGGGATTCCATGGACCTCACCACCCGAAGGAAGACACTTTAAGTATTGGGGGAATAACAAATGATGGTCTTGTTGGCTGATGTCGCATGTAACTTCAGGCATAATGGTTTCGAAAGGATTAGGCAGCCTCCATTCTCCGGAGCATTCATTGTCCTGAGCTCTCGTCAATACTTTCCAGATCAAAAGAGGTTGGCTAGGTGGCGTTGCAAGCGATATTGCATGTATTTATAGGAGTGGCATCAAGATTCCAAGTCTGCAAAATGCTTGGGCAATTGGGGGCCGTAATGCACTTTGGCCTCTTTCTGGTCTGGAATGCTTTGATTTTGAATACTTTAGACTTCGTTGTCACAAACAATTGTTTTCGCAATTGCCGGACGGCAATTTTTTGGAAAGGCTGGCATTGAGGGAGGGAGGAGTGGAATTTGTAAACTTGTAAGTTTATCGCACATAGAACATCTAACAGAGAACAAAGAGAAATTGTTCTAGTATCATACAAAAGTCGATGTCTGTCGATGCCGCAGTCGGATCGTCATTTGAGCCTGAAAACCAGCATTGGTGATTGACCGCCACCTAAGTTATGAACCATTCCGCATATTCCGTTACACATTCCGGATAAACCTTCGTTCCGCTATTGCGGAAAACCCGAGGCGTTCGGCCCGGACAAGACCAATGACGGACTGGGCGCGCTTTTGATTTACCTCGTCAATCGTCGTTTCAAGACCCGTGTGACCCATGAAAGGAGTTAGAAGACTTAACTTTAGGGTGAATGCAGACCGTCATTGACATTGTTCGAACATGGGAATTGGAAAGCCTCGGGGTCCCAACAATCACATTTCACATCCGCGCGCATACGCGCCCTCTCGTCGATACACCTAACTCACGGTCGTGAGATAGTAGAGAGAAGTCACTACAAACATTACCAAGTGGCTTCGCCTGACATGTCCACCCCATAGATAAAGTAATAGTATAAGAAAAAGCGCGAGAATTGACAATTACTTGTAGCACGACATATGGACTTGATTGGGTGTGCTGGTGCCCAGGGATGATGTCCACATGCCGTCAGCACTGCAGGCCAGCTGCAATGTTATTAATTAAAGAAGGAGTAGGAGCAAGATTCCGTGTCCGTAAAATAGCTGGGGCAATTGTGGCCCTATTTTCCAGACTCAGGCCAAAGTGCACTTGCACTTTCGCCTGTGTCTGGTCTGATTTCCATGGTGACCGTAATCTGCAATGTTATTCCCACTCCTTCTTTAATTAATTTTAAAAAATCACAGTAATGATGGGTAAGTCAGCCTAAGGGAAGATCATACCGCTTATTCCGAAAGAAGCAAATTCCGGAACCATGTAATTTTCGGAGACGGATTTTATCTTGACACGAAGGTAAAATTTTTAAATCTTTTCATCGAACTTACCTCACGGTCATAATTCCCACACCAGGACTACACCAATGACGGTGGTCGTGATCTATCTATCTCTCATGATTCAGATGGTCATGGAACCGGGAGATCAACTGCTCGTGCAGTCAGTCATTAGCAGTGTTCGAGTGAGGATTGTGGTGGTGCACAAGCTTGTCCTTTTTGCGTTTCGTTCTGCGGAATTGCGACTGTTCTGCTAGGTGCGAAGTTCGGACAAGCCTCTGCACCACCACAATACTCGGCAATAGGGGGTGTGATGTGATAGTCTAGAACAATACGGAGCTTCGTATTGTCTGGCTTTTTAGACGGAGCTCCGTATTGTCTGCCTTCTAGAGTTGGCAGAGCTCCGTCTAAGAGACTAGACAATACGGAGCTCCGTCTAAAAAGCCAGACAATACGAAGCTCCGTATCGTTCTAGACTATCACATTACACCCCCTACTCGACAATACCGTGAGTCCCTCAGCACTCTCCATGCCCGTACCGCCGATATCCCAGGTAACCGAATACGGCGCCTTGCACCTGAAGTAATTATTCTTCCCTAAGTATTCAAAGACGGGGAGGATGCTAACGAAATTTTGTATCCAGCTTGATCTTTTGGGAGGTTCATATCGTCAAATTCAGCTGCAGTGCAAACATATTTGGCGCCATTCAGCGAGCAGATGTCTTCAAAGTCCCGGTAAACAGGCATGCACGGTTCTGCAAAAATTCATCTTGTAATATATTATTTTAAAAATTAATGAAAATAAATATTAAATACGATATTTAATAAATAATCGTGCAGGAGAATAGAGGGGACTCACTAGCCCCGCATCCAATTTTCTTCGTCTCGGTCGCCGTCGCCATGCCCGGCTTTTCAACCTTCCAGAGGCCACCAATATTGCTGCAATACCGCATTGATGTAGCTCACAATGTTTTCTAGTATTGTGGTGGTGCCAAGCTGTTCGTTTTTACGTGCCGATTACGACTGCAAACAAAAAAGGAGCACAAGGAATCTCTGATCACTGGCATTATGGAAGTCCAGATCATCCACAGGCCACGTTGCACCTTATTGTTAGGCACAATTGCAGTTTTACGGAAATGGCATCTTCCGTGTCATCAAAACCTTTTAAAGAAATTATCGTTAAAGGAGAGCTGCATCGCCCTTTTTTGTCACCAAACTGGCGCCGTGGCGTGTTTCCTTAGAGCTCCCTAAGCACTAAAAACACAAAGAAAAAGTTTGAAGATCGCTTTTTCTCGGAGATATGGACGTTCAAAGTGAGGGATGCCGCCGCGGGATGGGGGGAACCGAATGCGCCGTGGGGATAAACAGAGTTGGATAACGGTGATTAAGAAGTTTCAGATGATAACACCATCAATCATAGTAACTAACGTTTTGTAACTAACAATAAGTAACATAGTAACAGCGTAACTAAGTAACATAGTAACTAAGTAACAGAGTAACATCATAGTAACTAACGTTGCCGTCCGGACTGGGAGTAACATCCTTATAGAGGTGGCCGGGGACACCCGGGTCTGCAGTCATCTTCTGAATCGCATCCGGCAAGCATGGAGTCTCTCAATTGTAATGCATAAATGTGGGGAAAATACAGGGAGTGGGGGACTCGCTCAGGCCAGTGACAGCAGGATCTACGCTCCCAAATTGACCGGAAACTTTGCTCCAAATATCCCAAGCCTACAACCTTCGGTGGCTAATAGTGTTGTCAGAATTCATCCAAAGTCTAGGGATGATCATCTCGGATAATCATCCGAGATCATCCTAGACAACTAAAGTAAAGAGAAGCCAGATAATTCGGATGATTAATCTTTCATCTCATTTTCATCTTCTGATGAATTACAGATGAGAGAGAGACTGACAGACAAACAAACAGCGCTTTTTGCATAGTTCTCGATAGATACCGTGCATCTGCATCGGTATGCAGCCAGCAGCTGCGTGGAGAGAAGCTGCGAGGATGAGCAATCAACGCAAGTTGTCGAAGGACGGCATTCCTTAAATAAGGACTTGGAGCATTCCGGTCCGTAAAACAGCTGTGGAAATTGCGGATAAAATATGCTAAAATGCAGACATAGGCGAAAGTACACTTGCACTTTCGCCTGCGTCTGCATTTTAGCATATTTTATTCACAATTTCCACAGCTGTTTAAAGGGCCGGAATCTTGCTCCTACTCCTTCTTTAAATAAGGAGTAGTAACAACGTTTTAACCATCTCATCAGATTGCTGGCAGCAGGCAATTGTAAAACTGGCACGGGTGTACCCGGGCATATTATTTCATTTTTTTAACCACAAATGCCCCGGCTGTTCCTATTACTCCTTTGTTAACAACACTCTTTTCTTCATTCCCGAACAGAAGTCATGACAAATTATTGTCCGGCTTTAAAGTGATGCGGAGGCGACGCGCGAACTACTCCGCGCTATGCAGCGAAATGATCTATTTTCAAGCGCAGAATATAGATCATTCCGCTGCTTAGCGATGAGTAGTTCGCGCGTCGCCTCCGCATCACTTTGACAATACATCCCAAAACGAATAATCATCACGAAACAACAATAGCAAAGGTGCGATGCGGCCGAAACGACGGGATAATGATAAAGGGAAAGCTGTATGAGAGCGCTGCCAGTGCATTTCAGTGCAGATCCACCCCCTCCCCAATCCAGTTCCATTGTCCACCACTCTTCTAATAGGGTGGGGCCAAAAATATGCATCGGTACAGGTGCTAATTGTCAGGATGGATTGCGCTCGCAATATTTGCTTGATGAAATAATGGGAACAGTGGCACCGTCGAAAACGGAATAATCTCGAATTTTTTTTACATCTTTTGAGGTTATTCCACACCCAACGACCATCGCTGATAGAGCAATCTCAGATTTATGCCACTTGCGGCTTCAGATGGACTTATGTACGTAAATGAAAAGGTACATTGGTACAACGTTGATTAGAAAAGAGGTACGTTGCTTAAAGAAGGACTGGGAAGAACTTCTTGGCAAATTGCCAGTCTTAAAGGAGGGGTTCGGGGACCTTCTGAGTCTCATGCGTGACTATGTTCAGGTTGTAGAGCTTGAAAAATCCAATCGAATGGTGTAGCTCACTAAGCATTTACATGTTTCTTTGGTGAGATAGAGCGTTTAGAACACCGGGCCTGACGTACAGGGACGGCGCGAAATTCAAATTTCGCACCTGCCATCATATTGGCAGCTTGCCAAATCCTCAGATCTCGCGCCCTGTGCACTACAACTTCTATCATTGTTATCTATCTGTGGTTTATTAATCAATTTGTTCCGTTGGCATGCTGCCAAATTTCGACACTGAAGGTCTCCGAACCCCTCCTTTAATGGGAGTACATTTCTCCAGACATCGACGAATCGAATTGTAGCATTTCCATACGTCGACGTCTGGAGAAATGCACTCCCATTAAGACTGGCAATTTGCCAAGAAGTTCTTCCCAGTCCTTTAAATATCGCTCGTTGGCAAAAGGAGACACGAATGCGATGGGACTTTCACTCTTGCAACGAGAGGTGGAAGCGAAAGTTCGACGAACTCTAGTCTCATAATCGACAAGGTGGAAGTGTGTTGGCCTCTGCACATGGAGTCGAACAGTCACCATCCAGCACCGCTCCCACATTACCATGACATCATAACGGAAGAGCACGACCTGCCGCAACAGCCATACATAGACGACACAGAGAGGAAATGCTTTTCGATAGCCGCCGACGACGAGGAATATGTAGTCAGTAAATTCAGAATCGCAAGGGATTTCGTCATCGTCGGGTTTTAACATAATCGGCGCATCGGCGCGCAGGCGCGTATAAGTTCAAAGACGCCGATAAAACACATGGAGTAGAGCACATCTTTGAGCCTTTTGATGATGTCGATGATGCAAATGCGGTAGAGAAATCTCATCATCCTCTTCGTTACTGCATTGAAAGTCCCCAAAAGGTCCAGACCACCTTCGAACTCCTAAGCGAACCTTACTTCTCTCTTTCTCGTCAATACGATCTCTTCATGATCTCTTGATAGACAACGCTTTCCAAAGGCTGCACTGTTCGCTGACGGAACTCTCTAACTGGGTCACCCACTGGTGAAGAGAGTAAGGTCAAAAAATATCGGCGCAACCCTCATCGCTTTCTCGACACTTCCTTGCGTATCTTCCGACGGCGCGTTGCAAGGCGTTCGTGGACCGTTCGTTTGACCTCTAAAAGAACTGTGACAATATATTTTCGCACAATCAGTTGCATTCAGCAGCAATACTATTGTAATGCAAACTTAGAGTTACATAGGTGGAACGTGGGTGGGCCCAGCCAGTTCCTGCTAGCTTGCCGAGGGTAACTTGTAGGTCAAACAGTGTGCAAAGCACAGATATGTCGGGAAAATATTGTCACCAGAATAGTATTCTTCTCCACAATAGTATTCTATCCGACTCCTTCCTTTGTTGAAATGTGTTCGCGTATTCTGACATAAAGATTGTAGAATAAACCGACAGCATCGCAACAAATTACAACTAGAATTCTTTATCTTATCACTTCCAGAAAGACCAACCACTAAAGCTCCCCAAAATTGCAATACGACGTTGATATACGGCGACCTCGCAATCAGATAGTAAACTGGCACAGTGTCTTGGAAGGCAGCTTGCCGGGGTCGAAGTCATAGATGCCAGGCATGTTTCCATACAGCGCTGCGGACGCCTCGGTGAATTGGGCGTTATCAAACGTTCCGAACAGCGACGGCGAGATGGGGCCATGAAATGGAGGCAAAATATTTACTTTCTCGGCTCATATTACACTAAAAAATCGTCACACTATTTAATTGAGCACGTTTTATATACCATTTCACTTTCGCCGAATGTTCCAGAATCTTCTAGAACTATTCCCTCTAATGTCACCAAATGAAAGCGAATACTCCAGCAACTTCTCGAATTTTCATGGTGACGAAAATTATGCGGTCCAGTCGCCACAGGCTGCGGTGTCCACCTGGTTTATTAATTTTCATCTTATTTCGGAAGAAATTATTTCTTCTTTGTTCCGTTTACTAGGTCATTGCAGCGGGATGTCTCGAAAAATCCCATAAATTAAAAATCGCATAAATTATCATAACTCACAATCATGGAACCATCAAACTCCATCCAGAACCAGTTGAGGCAGTGGGGTGAGGGAGTGGGAAGCATGGTGCAGGGCAATCCGTCCGTATTCGGGGGAATTTGGCGAACGCCGATTAGGAAGAATTCGCCCTGATGGGGAATAGCAACTTTCAAACCGAAAATTATGTCCTTGAAATTTAAATTTTTAAAAATCTATATCTTTAAAATAGTAAGTGTAGGTGTGATGAAAGGGAGAATTTGCAATTTACAGTAGTGAAGCCCGTTGCATGGAGGGCAGGAAGGGAAGATGCATCGGGAAAAACGGCCAGTTTCGAGGTCCGTCGTCCAGAAAGACAAGCGCAACGGTCGTTCAGCGTCTACGATGAAGGTGAAATATTATAGTAGGTGAAAGGGTAACGTACATTCAGTCTGTCTTGCGGCGTCATTATCATAGCACCGATCGAATAGTAGCAAATTCCAGCCAATTCAACATTCTTTTCGGCACCGGCAATAGCGCTGCAGGCTGGGGCAAAGTCTGAAATTATATATGATTTCAAAATTTATTCAATATAAACACTATATAATAGATTATATACCGACCACTAGCTAGTCGCACGAGAATCGGCGATGGCGTGAAACACCCTGTCCCTGGGCAACTCTGCAGTAGAGTGCACCTTGGAGTGGGAGTAACGTTTTGGCATCGTGTCTGTGCATGGGCAATTGTGGCAAATGTATACTTTGGCCTGTGTCTGGTTGCTCTTCGGGTTCTGTCTGGTCTGGATTTTCATAATGACAGTAATCAGCAAAGTTGCTAATACTCTATCTTTAACCTACATGAGTGATGTTGCATCGAAGCTAATTGCTGTGCAGGTGGCCTTGAATTACAAGTGATTAAAGCGAAATTAGACTGCACATTCTATACCTCATTCAAGTCGCACATTCTCATGCACGCAGCTTCGTCTGCTGCTGATTGCGGCGATCCAAACATAGCGTACATTGTAGGACCTTGAGGGCAATAAACACCCTGAAAAATGAGTTTTATACTATTTTCTTATAGGTTCCATCAAATAAACCATTGCACTCGCCTTACGAACATTACATGCGAGGGCTGTAGGAGTTGCTACCTTAATTATATCTTAAGGGAACGTTTTAAAGGGCTCCAAAGCACCTCAATTCCATTTCCAATGTCCCACTCCCACATGCGGGTCGCCATATTGCACGTTAGCGACGTGACACGAATGAATTGATCGCCGGTCGGTGATACCGCATGGAGAACCTCACCTAAAGTTCGCAAAAGCTTCTGAGCATGGCGGGGATCGAACCGCCGACTTCCAGCACCATAACGGCGCGCGTAACCACTACACCGTACCTGTAGCGCGTGACCAGCCGCCACGGCCACCCATGTACAGCATCGGAGGGCGGATTGAGGCGAATATCTTTTCGATGGTCGCTCCGGATGGGGAGTAGGCAGTGAGCGCAGGATCGCAGAGCATATCGTCTTCGTCGGGCTGTCCAAGGTCCACAACATTGCCGAAAAGACTTTCCGCCTACTCTTTTGCGGTCAGATGAAAGCTTTAAACCGTGAAAGTAATGATCCTCACAGAATCGCGCCGAGCTAACGAAGAGGTGAACGATTCAACTCACAAGCATCGGCGCACACGCTTCGGCCAGTTCGAAGACGAGGAGCATGAAGCATGGATAGAAGCGCATACCATAAACAACGAGGTTCCGCAATATGAAGTAGCAGCAACCGTTTTGAGATCACCGAACATTCGGGTGAACGCTTTCTTTCTCCTTCTCCGCTCTCTATTCCTTCTCATGAAAACCTGCACTCTCTACATGATCAGCAACGTTCGTTAGATGAACTCCTAATTGGGGTCAGCCGGCTTTTGAAGATGAACCTTGATGCGTTATATTTCTTCTGCGATACCTCTCCCAGAGGTATCGTTGAGGGAGATTGTCCACAGAATCTAGGGGATCCACCGCATACTTCTCCACAATCAACATGACTCATGTTTCCCATTATGAGCTTAGTTAATCACATGGTTAAAAGTAAAGAATGTTTGACCGAATTATGTATCTGATTTCTCTAGACATAATTTTCTGGATAGAGTTTATTCCAAATCGCGTATGATCAATTCATGTCGAGGCAAACAAAACACATATACGTAGTAACAACAATAATAACGAAGTGGAAACGGGTGTGGAATACTGAACTATCGAAAATATCATTCGACGAGGAAGTGAATCACAATTAGAGGAAGACTTGGGGATGTATTTTCACGGCGGCCATACGAAAAAATTTCTATTACTGTTTGTGAGAAGGTCGAATGTGGAAAGAAATCATGGGGATTTGATTGCGGTTGTGTTGGCAGTATTAGCGTCAGTTTCAAAGAAGTCCTCCCCCTGGACATTCCATTCCTCGTATTCCGTCTCGATCTTCGAAGCAGCCGCCATCTTGCACACAAAGTACGGCAGGTTCTGAAATCAAGTCTATTATTGTTTCATCAAAAATATGTACTGACAGTTACACAGCGTTACTATTATATGTACCACTTCAAGACCCATTTCAGAACTATCATTCACACCGGGAATGAAACGAGGCTTAAAGAGTTACATCAGAATACCCATAATCCGTCAATGGTACATTAGGGCGTGGAAATTACAAGAGACCGGGTGTCGGATAACACTTACGCGAAGGACTTCCAGAGTATCGTTGAAGTCCCTCGTAGGCAGTTGACCGAATGTCACCAACTCTCCCATCAGGAACGCATAGAAGCTGCAATAGTTTGAAAGGTTAAAAACATTAAATAAATAATTATCAGAGTGTATTCATAATTAGATCAAGTTACAAACGTTGGAACGCACGTAGGTATATACCAAGAACAATGAAATAATTTGAAACAAAAATTATTGTGAGCTACATATATAAATAATTGTTAATTTATTTTCCGTGATAACAAGATTATATTTCACCTGTTTTCCTCGAGATGGCCGTCAACGAAAAAGCGGTAGTGGGCGTGCTGAATGCCGCCAGCAAGGACTTTGAGATAGTCGTCGTTGAAAACTTTCTTGGCCTGAAGTCAAGCATTTTTATAGTATGTATTGACGAGACGATTCATTTAAAAAATTCTCGGGACAATATTGCTTTTTCAAAGTAAAAAGTAGCTACCTCCGTATTGCGCCAAATGCCGACGAGAGAGGCATACATATCGACCGTGTCCTGAAATAGGTGATTCGTAAACGTTACAATTATCAATACATATGTAGTAGGGATAGCATTGGAGCAGGAAAAGAATAAATCGAACAACCATACACGTTTTGATCTACCTCTTGCTCCGTTTCAGGACCCGTGAGTGGGTTCTTCACAATACTAACTGATCAGAACCGTTTTTACGGAAGCGGTCCAAAGTGTCAATCTTGGTTTCAATAACGTCGGTGAGAAGTGGCGAATTTTGTTTACGATGATATTGCCCATGATATTGCCAAGAAACAGGTTAAAATGAAGGAGGAGCAGCAACCTGGAGCCTGATGAATTTTGTTGCATTTTGGTCTATGCCAGGTCTGGATTTTCATAATGACAGTAATCTGATATACTGTTCCTACTCCTCCTTTAAAGAAGGACTAGGAAGAACTCTCAAAAAGCTCGTTTGCATACTCCAGACCAGACAAATCAATGTGTTTGACTACAGAATCTGTATGGAACGATGCACTTTCGCTCGACGTTTCTCAATTTCCGTAATTTAGTGTCTTAATGGTCTTAGTCTAATCTACGGAATCAAAGTTCTTCCTAGTCCTTCTTTAACGAGTTTTTCTAAGGATCATTTTCAACTCAGTGCAAAAATTTCACTAACAGCAGGAGATCGTGATAGTTTCTCGAGTCCTAGGCTGCTAAAATAAATCTATGAACCCAAAACCAACTAACATCGTTGGGTTCCTTGCCGAAAGCCTTCCTGAGAGAGCGTGAGTACTTGAATGATTCCCTCTTGGTGTAGTAGGTGCCATCTTTCCCGAGCTGTCGTCGGTCAATAAAACGCACCCAGAGGCGCGCGTTTTGCTGGAATATTCTAATTATATAATGTTTAAAAGAATTATCTAAAACTAGAGGAAACATAAAAGGTTTCGATTTTTTCAAATACCACGTCGCTTGATTGGCTGAAAAAACTTTGATCAAAAATGTCATTTCGGAAAAAAATAGGCTTTTCTATCTTTTTTACAATCAGAAATGACTTGTTTTGTTAACGCAAAATTGGACAAACGATTTTTGAGACAGCACCACCCTAATACCAACCACAGTAATGGAAACGGTGAAAAGTTCTTGAGCGCGACGACGAGCTTCTTCCTTCTGCAATTTACCATTTTTCAACTTTTAAATTGGCGGTAAATCGAGGAGTGTGAGCAAGGTTCCGGACCGTAAAATTGCCCGATGAATAGATAATGGTATGGCAACTATTGTCGGCGGAATATGTATGATCCAGACAATAAGCTCATCGCCCTGCTATCTCTCCACAGTTCTCTCGTTGACTGGCGGTTAGAGAAACGAGAGAACAGTGGAAAGAGATCGTAGGGCGATGAGCGTATTGTCCGGACCGTTTTTTCCGCCGACATTAGCAAAACCACACACATCGTTCCGGGAGACCAAAGCGCGTAAACCCTAGACAATTTAAAGGAGGGGTTCGGGGACCTTCCGAGTCGCATATGTGACTATTAGGGTGACCGAGACGAACATGACGAATATCAGACATGATTGAATCGAACAAGTTCGATTCGAGACACGTCCATTTGAGTCGTGTTCGATTCAGTGTCTTGTTCGATTCGAATGCAAATGAATCGAACATGTTCGATTCATTCTGCGTTTACACGATCATTCGTCATCATTTGGCTTGAATGCTATTTTCGGACGGTTAACACGGCCAGTCTGAAGACTCTTGTAGACAGACTGACTGAGACTTCAATTGAACATGGTCGATTGGAAACGAACATGTTCGATTGACGTTCTATAGCGATGTTAATTTCAATCGAACATAATTTAAATATTGAATCGAACAAGATGTTCGATTCATGTTCGTCTCGGTCACCCTAGTGACTATGTTCAGGTGGTAGTGTGAAAACGGTATCGAATGGTATATGGCACAAGTTCGTAGGTGTTTCTGTGTTCAGAAAGCTTCCCCTGAGAAACAGGGACGGCGCGAAATTCAAAATTCGCACCAGCCACCGTATTGAAATCTTGCCAAATTCTCAGATCTCGCAACCTGTGCATTATGAGTTCACGGTGTTCTCGCGCCCATACAAACGGCATGCCAAAAACGTCTGCTACGAATAAGAACGAAAATGACCTGATCAAAGCATGGATCCTGGTCAGAATTTTGTGGCGAAAAATCCTGTCCCCAGTTTGGGGGTCTACATGGTCAATATCAGGCATACGGTAGCGAAAATGGTCGTTTACCCCCCGATTTCGGCCATTTTGAACCTTTGAAAAACATTCATCCGAGAATGGGCTATCTAGAAGCTTGACGAACGCATGAATCCTGGGCAGAATTTTGTGGAAAAAAATAATATCCCCCTTATGGGTATCTAGCTAGTCACCCTGACGACTACGGTACCGAAAATAGCCATTTTTCCACTATTTTCGTGAAATTTGCCGGTTCCGTCAGCGATTTGTCAGAGATAAGAGGTACACAGCCTCAAAAGTGATATGTGCCGTATCCCCCGATGACTGGCGATCATTTCTGTCCCCCCTTTTGAGTATCTAGCTAGTCACTCTGACGAGTACGGTACCAAAAATGGTCATCTTTCGATGATATTGGTGAAAGTTGCTCACCACGATTTAGCTGCATAATTCGCGTGAAAATCGATTTTTTCAATGTATACGATCTCAAATAAAGGCTTTTTGAAGGAGACATGTACAAAACATTTATTTCTTACTCCAAAAAGTTGGCAAAAGATCGGTCCCCGGCGGGGATCGAACCTGCCACCCCCGAACCTCTCGACTGGAACCCCCGCCTTAGACCACTGAGCCACCCAAAAATGGGGGCGATTTTTTTTGGCACGCCCGCGAGAACACCGTGTAATTTTTTGGCATGCCCGCGAGAACACCGTGTGAGTTGTGGCACTGCTATCTATCAGTCGTCAAATAATGAATTAGTTCCGTTGGCAACTTGCCAAGTTTCGACTCCGCAGGTCCCAAAACCCTCCTTTAAAAGATAGTGAGTGAGAGCGCAGCCATAGGGTCACCCCTTGTCTTTTTTTATCTAATACTAGCTCGAATCTCCTAGACCTCACTTAGCGTCTTTCCAATCCTACCGTGCTGTATACGCCAAAGTAGTATCCGAACGCCATCTCCCACACGCGCTTCAACGCCAGTCGACGGTACTTCTCGAATCGTTCACGAACCTCCATGGGGACGTGCTGAAATATAGATATTAATATTACAATTTCTTCTTAATCCTCGACACAAATCTGCTGAGGGCGCAACGGAATTAACCATTCAGAATGGTCGCTGGTGGCCCTCCGCGCTAAACGCAGTGAAAAAAGGTGAAATCACAAACAGGCACGCGGGGAACAATAGAATAAATAGAACAACGCCAGCCAGATACTGTGAGCGGCTCTTCTCGAATCACTCACACCGCGAGTGTACGAGTGAAAACATTGTTTACTGAACGAATATTTAGGCGCTTTTTTACGTTCAACATTCTTTTCAATCCGAATCGCTTGGAAAAAAAATCGACGAAATGTTTGAAAAATGCTCACGAGAGGATCCCGCGACGCCTTTACTTCGGACATGTTGGGCACTTCATCGTCTTCGAGGAAAGTTGTCTGAAACGTTGATTTTTAAAAACATATTAACAATTTTAAAAATATTAACGAATTTGTAATAGCACGCTCTAAAATAATTATTTTAGATGTTATTAATGTAGAAGTAAATAATAATCAAATAATTAATTAATGGTGCAGTGAACTCACGATTTCAGATAGTCTCTTGTAGTCACATGCCAGTTTATTGTATTCTCGTCTTTCGGTCCACTCGTCGACTCGCGCGAAGAAGGCGGTGTAGTCAGGAGACATGTCTAGAAACATAATACAAATTATTTTAAATAATTTTTGTCATGATTAAGAATTTTTTGGCATTGTCAATCAAAATTAGAGAACTTTCTACTAGTAAAATTATTTTAAAAATCGTTTTAAATACAATTATTCTAGCGTCGAAAAAGAATAAGAGTCGAAATCCGAGACAGAAACACTCGACAAAGTGAAGATTTGCGAAATGAAATGAACAGCAGAGGAAGATCAAGAGAAATCGAGCGTCTCTTGAAATATGTAAGAAATGAATTAGGGTCTTCCAAATAGCTTGTCTGGGACAAGCTTGTGCTCTCTTTATTCAATCCTGCGAACTCTATTCGCAGATTCTTAGCGAATTTGCCGCATTCATGCTGTAGCGCTAGCTTTTTGAAAAAGTGCGGGGCTTTTGAAATGGATCTATGATGACTGTGCCTAAAAACGGTCTTACAGTTTCTGTAGTTAGCATTCTCACCTAGGCTTATAGAACTTTCCTCTATGACGTCATTAAATGGCACCGAATGTTCCAAAAAAATTTCGATTCCATTCTGACTAAAATACGAAGGAGAATTTTTATAAAATTCTATCTGATTGTGAGGACGTTCACACGTCAAGCTAAAACGGCAATCTCATTCGTTTCCCCTATTCTTCCCTCCCTGCAATGGTAACAAAAATGTCGAAAGGGACAAAAAATTTGGAACGCTTCACGAATTTGCGTGTCATCCT
>JACMIG010002706.1:0-12899 GCA_014805385.1 Levipalatum texanum | reverse complement strand
CAGCCCCCCCCCCCCCCCCCCCCCCCGCCCCCCGCCCCCCCCCCCCCCCCCCCCCCCCCCCCCCCCCCCCCCCCCCCCCCCGCCCCCCCCCGGTTTTTATGGGATTGGTGAAAGAGAAAAAAACGGAATAGTGGAATGGATGCGAATTGTGTCTTTAGGTTATGTTTCTTCAGTCCGCTATTGACTTCGTCGGTTATTCTTCTACAATGGAGTAGGTGGCCCATGTCGAAAAAACATAATTATTCGCAATAGTGACTTTCATGCGACACGAAAGGCCGTGAGCCGCGTCTTGGGACGGAGAGATCCTGCTCGGATAGGGAATGGTTACGGTAGGTCGATTGATACTCACACTGACAGACGATCAGTGCTCGTGCAGATGCGACTTGTCTTCAGTCGTTGGAGTGTGGGGAGCGGTGGTGTTCTGGGAGGGATTCTGTTAGTTTGTGATAAAATGAAGGAATATGTATCGGCTAAAGGCTTTCTCCTGATCTTCCTCTCCCTGGTTCTCCTGTGGAGACGCAGCCCCGACAACTCTTGGGGCGGCGAATTCACTCTACTTACAAACTCCTTCAACTACTTGTTTGCTTGAAAATCCACTGTCGTCATTCACGTAGGAGACTGATCTGTAGTGCATAGTGTTCTTTTCATTTCATGTGAGGGCTTTGAGATACGATTCATATTTTTTTACAAACATTAGCGAGTTACAAATCAGTACCTAATTGAATACAGAATACTTTCCTACTAGATGAAACACATTCAAAATATTGATCAGATTCCTTCTCGCCCTTAGTCCTTAGAATCTGAGATACACGGAAGGTCACGAAGGAGTTTCTCGTCTTTCTCGACGGCGATGTCGATGTGCTTCTTCTCCGCGAGCAATGCAGGAGAAATAATTGAACGGACTGGTGGATGGGAAGGACGTGGGAGGCTTGAAGTGTGTTTCATCCGACCACTATTGATAAAACCCGCTTTACAACAACAATGTCTGTGCGGCATCTGTGGTAAAAAGACATGAAAGCCACTAAAGGAGGACGTCTGCAGTATGGAAGCGGTGTAGTTTTGAGACAGTAATACCTCGCGTATTGTTCACGTCTCTATTTCTCAACTCACGAAACCCACATTTTCATCAGATGATGTGCTCGTGACGAAAGAGATCTTTCGCTTCGTTTGTACGCTTTGAAATACGCTTCATATTTTTTGTAAACAACGGGGCGTAATATCAATATGTGATTAAATTCCGAATAGATTCTTACCGGATGAAACACAATCATGATCATAAGAAATTCCTTCTCGCCCGTGGCCCTTGGACTCGGGGATACTCGGGAGGTCACGAAGGAGTTTCTCTCCGCTCTTGACGGCGATGTCGATGGGTTTTTTCTCCGTGAGAATTGAAGGGGGAACGAATATAACAGACTGGTGGATGGGAGGAAGGATCGTGGGAGCCATTTGTATTTGTAGACATCAGACATGACGTGTGTTTCATCCGACCACTATTGATTCTTTCCGCTTTACAACAACAATGGATCAGGCAGACACGGTGACACAAATAATCGCAATATTTCAGTTCCATTCTGATTTTTTTCAGCTTATTGCTCTATAGAGGATAGACCACATCGGGCAGGTGTTGGTTCGTGCGATCATTTTCATTTTTAGAATGTTCAGATGCGTGGCGATCCTGCGGTGTCTGGAACCGAAGGCGCAGGTTGAAGCCATTACAGGAAGAGGTCAGCAAGTGGAGGAATTATTTTAGAACGACTATCTCCCGCTCGGACACTGACAATCCTTGAAAGTCACTATATTGTTATGTGCCGAATTCACCGGGTTGTTTGGCAACGTGGAAGAAATTCTAGAGCAGAATCTTGAAGTATTATTGAATGAGATTTGTCTCGTCTATCGTCGCGTATTGTTCACGAGTCAATTCACCAACTCATGAAACTCACATTCTCCTTAGACGAGTTGCTCGTCACGAATGACGGCTTGGGACTGTCTTCCTCATCCTCCTCCGAGGTGATCCGAAGGAACAACTAGAATTGTCTTCTCTGAAATTCACGCCCTCGCATTCTTGTTTTGTAGAGGGCATGGATACAGTAGTCCGGACCGGGCAAAGTTTCTCCAGCTCTCCATTCTTCTCCTCCACCTCCCTGATCGCGGCCTTGAGCGTACGGAGCTCGCCGTGTTTCTCGCACAGCTAGTCCACCAGAGCCCTCCACTTCTCGGGCATGTTTTTCAATATAAACTTCGTAGAGGAAATGGCACTATCTCCCAGACAACACCCATCACCTTGGTTTCCTCATGGGTTATTCCGATGTCGTCCAGGTGGGCAGCCCCTTTGACCTCGACCGATCGAATCGTTGTCTCTCCTCCACAACTAGGAAGTTCTCAAGAGCGCCAGGTAGAGTCGACTACTGGAACTGCAGATGATGGTAGAGAAATGAAGTCCCGAACGAAACAAACCCCTCCACTTCAGGAGGGTTTCGCGGCTCATTTGTGGATTTAGACTAGGAAGCACACGAAAATCATGTGATTGAATTCCACAACATGTTTTCATCGCTTGTGAAACACAAGGGAGAACAGGTCCCCACCTCGATCTTGGGATGATTCTTTGTCTCCGGGTCGCTAGGGATGTCGCGAAGTGGTTTTCTCGTCCTTCTGGGCGACAATGTCGACGTGATTCTAAGTCTTCTTATCAACGGGGGAGGAAAATGTCGGCGAGGAGGCGGAGAAGAGGGCGGAGTAGTTGATCGGAGAATCGTGGTTGCAATTTGCGATTTTTTTTTATCTTGGGTTGTGTTTCACCAGTCTGATAATGAATCTGTCTTCTTTCTCAGATTAATAGTCCCAATGCTGCCGTTAGAAAAAACTTGAAAGTTATGCATATCGCTAATTCATTTCCTCATCGCAGTATGTCAAGGTTGTAGAATGCCAATTCGCAGTTCAGCAAGTGACCAATTTCTTTCGCCTCTCTATTAGTAATCACCATGCTTGTCGTGGGGACCGTCGTGTTTGAAGTCATCATTGTCTTATCTTCCCTAGCTACCGATGCAGTGCCTTCACGAGGGCGGACGTCGAGGGAGAGACTGACGCCATCAAATATTGCATAACGATAATATCGCTTCGTAGGCTTCGACACCAGTGACTGCTGCGAATCGAGGCACGCGATGGGGCGTCACAAGGCAAAAGACAAATAGCCCACTAAAGATAAGGCCAATTCATGCAATGGCGTCTATTCCATGTATCATAAAGCGAATCCTTTGCTTTTGTGCGTCTATCCGTGTACGCGGTGGAACCGTGGAATTTAGTTGTTTTGCTACATTTTATTGCCTTTCAATGCTAAATTAAGATGAACGAACCCCCTTCCCTCACCTTCCGCCCCATTCGCAATGGACAGAGCGAAATATTCCCTTCCGGGGCCCAATCGATATTTTTCCTGGATGGCCATCCTGAACTTCTGCACTTCTTAATACTACCTGGAACAGGGGAGCAACCTGACAAGTTTGTCATCGTGACCTTCAGGTCAGTCATTTATCCGAGTCAAGCTGCCGAGATTCTAGGATCAATGCTGTACTATTTTTCTGAAAACATAACTAGCAAAAATATACTCCGATGAATTTTATAAATATTTAGAAAATATGATATTTCATTACAGAAATGGAAAATTTCACACGGTTTTCAAGCCGGAAACATCCAAAGGATCGATAAGGAATTATCAGTGTACAGGAAATGTGATGAGTATTATTTACCGCAATTCTAACACCGGGACGTACATTGTGTACGCAAATGGATCTTTTCGCTCCGAGAACGTATGTCAATTTCCTTCGCTTTTCAGTCTACAAATTTCAGGTCACACCAATCCGGGACGGGATTTTTAACTTCATTCGGGCAGGGGGATGTAACTATTTTCAGTATAGCGGGGAACTAGTGTCATCAAATTCGAACCAAGCTCCACTTCATTGGAAATTGGTTCTCGGCTGCCAGACATCTCATGTCCAAATAGTGGGAAAATTCATTGTAGTGTACCATGTGTTTCATGATTCCACGACTGCTGCGATTTACGAACTCTATAACGGTGCATTTCGAGAAATAGGCGATGTTCCCATTCCCTTTAAAACTATAGACTTTTCCCCTCTAGGTGACACTCTTTTCGTAGTGCTAGGAGCTTCCAAAATAGCTGTCGTTGATTGTATGAGAACGGAAGCTGTATTTTACATATTTTCCCTGTATCAGAGAGTAGCTGCTAGATTTTTCGAGATGTATCAGAGAGTAGCTGCTAGATTTTTCGATGACACTGTGGAAATCTACGTCTCCGCTCGACACGAAGATCAATGTAGTATCTACAAGACATCGCTGTCTCTTCAAGCGATAAGGGCACGATCTGAAACAGACAGATTTACAAAAGTAATGTCAAGTTAGGAAGACCCAGAACAACTCTGATACTTTTAGAGTATTTCCGACTTCTCCAATCGTCTACTGACACTGGAAAACTGTGGACCGCAGCAAGAGGAACTCCAAGCACTTCAGAAAGTGAGGCGAAAATTTTCGTGAAAAGACAAAGGAAATGTTCCAGAAATATTCAGCTCTCGTTGCTGAAAAAGCTCAAGATAAAGAGGAAATCGCTGAAATCAAGAAGAAATTAGCCGCATTGGAAGAGGAAAAGAAGAAGAATGGCGAAATGGAGGAGAAACTTAATATAACGAACAAGAAAATGGCCGCATTGGAATTGACCGTCGCTAATCTCCAAGCGATCCTGCAAACACAAGATACAATATATACTAAAGTCATTCTTAATTCTGCGACGGCCATTATATTTCCTTCCAGAACAGTTTCGAGCAAGAATCTGTTCTTGAACATCCCGTCGTCTTCCCGGTTCAATCTGATAATTTAAATACGTTCATTGATCCAGAGGCAAGTTCTCTTCAAATTTAGTCGTAAAAGGAACAGCTCAGGATTCCACAGAACAAGAGCCTGCAAATGAGTTCGCAAGCTCTTTGTCTCTCCAGACTGAAAAAAGCAGGTTGAGAATCACAAAAGTCAATTGATGTTCACATTTTCTTCAGAGAAACGAGGCTTTCGAGCGCAAGAACTTCGAAACTTGGCAGACGGTAAAGACGCGCGTTGCAGCACACGAAACGCAGTTCAATAAAGTGACTCCGAGGAAGGATTTATTGATCATCCGATTATTAAACCGCATCATTTTATCTTTAGAAACTCTATTTTTTATCTATAAACGCTGCTAGGTTTACTATTATGGCTCATTTTGCTTGATCGTTTTCTCGATAAACTTTCTTTGCACGGATCTAATTGTCCTCAATATATCACGCCCGTCAGAAGGCAGTTTCATTTTTGTGGCTGAAAAGAGCGAGAGAAGTGTGAGAAGGATTTCTCACACATATCTTTTCGTCCCTCTTTGGAGTGTTTTTCTGTTTTATATTGAAATGACTGTCTGTTCTAAAGCAGGGAACAGAGTTATAAAGAGGCCGATTCCTCCCCTCTCCTGACACCCTCGCCCTTCCGATGTACGGTAGCTCCATCATCATGTTTATCATCATCTTTACAGAAAACGAAATACGAATGAATATAGGTACTGATATGGCATACGCAATGCAAAGAAGAAATAATAACTGCATAGATAACCGGCAGGTGAACGGACTGTTATGTATTAAACTTGGAATGGAAATTTTTTCACTAAATGTCTAGAGAACTGGCAGGATTGACATGTGAGAAAGATTGACATGTGAAAAACAGATGAGGTAAAATGCTGTTCTGGGGCTATTTGTTCTAATACAGTGAAAAAATGGACACAAAATGTTAAGGGGGTGGGAAAATGTACGATTCATGGGCTAATTAGAGAATATTGGAACATATGAATAAATGTAGAATGAGAGAGCAGTACGCGAGGTGGGAACGGAAGGTTCATGACGGAGATGAGTCAGGAGAAGAAGCAGGTGCTGGCTCGTGCGATCAATTTCCTTTTATACTGTTCTGATGTGATTAGAAGATGGCGAAAGGTGTGTGTTTCAATCGTTTACTATTCAATCTGTGCGATGTTATTGAGTAATTTGTCGAGCAGTCTGCGTATAATAGACGGAAATAGTCGCATGTTCTAAGGCCAGCAACTCCCCTTGCCGACGGTCTTCTCCACCCCATAAAGCTGTTGTTGGCTCGTGCGAACAGCAGTAAAATGTTCCAGGGTAATCTAAATATCCAGCATCTCCAACGCGGGCTCCATCTCTTCCATCTCCCTCATCACGGCTTTGATTGTCAGAAGCTCGTCGAGTTTCTCTGCTTGTCCACCAGTGCCCTCCACTTCCGAGGCATGCTGAAGTAGCGAACGAAAGAAATCCTCTTCTCTTTTGGAGAGGTTTCGTGTTTCGATTTTGGATTTGTGTTTTCCGAACAAATACCCCATCTTCAATCGTGTGCTTAAATTTCACGACATGCTTTCCTCGCCTATGAAACACAAGCAAAGGGAGAACAGGTCACCACCCTCTCGCCCTTTGGCCGATCCTTTATCTCACAATCAGGCTCTCTCGGAAGGGCGGCGATTTCTTTTCCACGGTGAAGGAGGTTGTCAGCGAAGGGGAAGAGAAGAGGGCGGAGTGGAGAGATGGGAGGGTTGAGGTTACAATTTGCGACGTTTCTATCTTGGGCTTGCGTTTCACCTGTCTGCTAATGAATCGTTCTTCTTTCCCGGTTCAATAAAGAATCAGCAGGCGTTGGAAAAAAACTATTATACAAAGTTCGATGTCAAGGGTGTAGAATGCCAATTTAAGTTCAACGAGCGTCCAATTTTGTTCGCCGCTGATTGTGAGCGCCTTACTGGCAGTGGGTGCGTGCAGGGCCTTCGCGAGGGCGGTCGTTGTGGGATAGATCAGCTCCTCCATCTCCACGATTGCTTTAAGTTATTGTTTCACTTTCGATTCAATTATACACAGCGAAATCGCCGTCCTATTGTCAAGACTGAGATAACCCCTAAATTACATTAATCGTGAAACACATTCAAATCGTGCCTTTCGAATTTTCTCAAGAAAATTCAGATTATGTGAATCAAATCAATTACAAAATACTTCCGAGTGAAACCTCGCTCTCTGGGAGCTGCATCCTCTTCAGTAGACACTCATGGTCGAGGTCGCCGTGGACGCACTTGCACTCACAACTGCACTATTCTGCTTGAAGCGCTCCACGATAGTGAAGTCTGCATGGAGCAGCGTCGCCATGGTCAGGCCGAGACCCAAGAGAGTGTCTTTGGTCTCCGATTCTCTCGGGGGGATGTCGCAGAGGGGATTCTCGTCATTCTGAGGGGAAATCTACGGGATTCTCGGTCCTCTTCTTCACGGGAGGAAAGGGAATAAAACGGAATAGTGGAATGGATGGTCACGGTTGCGAATTGTGTTTGTAGATTATGTTTCTTCCGGCCATTATTGATGGCGTCGGTTATTTTTGTGCAATAGGAGACGGAAAGAGCTAGGAAAATTCATAAATACTCGCAGCACTTCAGTTTAAAGGATGTGTTCGGGGACTTTCCGAGTCTTCTATGTGACTATGTTCAGGTGGTAGAGCAATATGGCTTTTATCACTGCTATCTATCAGTAGTTTTTGATCAAATTGTTCCGTTGACAAGTTGCCAAATTTCGATTCTGAAGGCCCCCAAACCCCTCCTTTAACGGTACCGGAAGCCCGGAGCCGTGTCTTGGGAAGGAGAACTCATGCACGGATTGGGGAGGGTTACGGTAGATCATTTGATACTCAGGCGAGTTGGAGCTCTCGTGCAGAAGCGAGTTGTCCTCATTCGTCGAAGGGGCGGTGGTGGTATGGGAGCAACAAATTGAGCTTACATTACTTTGCAATACCATTACATTGAATAGCATGTACGATGAAACACAAGATATCAGTAACGCTACTCAATCGTCAGTCACATATTTGATCAGTAGCCTTCCCCCCCCCCTTCTCTCCTCTCCTGGCTTTCCCCCTCTGCGGTCCGTGGTCATACCCATCACCGGCAGCAAAATCCGCAGAACGAGCTATCGGGAGGACAAGCTGAGGGAGGAGGCGTTGAGGAGGGGCCAGGCAGAGAGGCTGAGGGAGGAAACGGCGAGGATTGAGAGACTTCACCTCGAACAGAGGGGTTTACTCCACGCAGCTGTGGCCGTCGCCCCTTCACGGCGAATATCGGCCAGGATCTGCAAGAAGGAAGGTGCAATCTTCTTTTTTTCCAAATGAAATAAGGTGGTAGGATTCCGGCTGTTTCAAGGTCTGATGTTGTATGTTTCACAAATTGTGCATTGATGTTGGTTGAATTAGTGGGACAATTTTTTCTCGTTAGCCCCCCTAAAGAAAAGCCACTTGACCGATCCGCATACCATCATTCCCGATCCAGCAACCCAAAGACTGATGAAAATTGTTTAATTTTGTCTATGGGAAATCTTCACTGAATTGCCGCGAATTTTCACTAGTCGATTTACAGTTTCATGAAGCTCACATTTTCCTCGAGACGGAAGACGGCTTGGGTCTGTCTTCCAGTTCCATCTCCCCTTCCTCCTGCTATTTATGTGATTTGAAGGATTCTCTCTTCTTCTCAGAAATTCACGCCCTCACCTTCTTGTTTTGTAGTGTGCGATGTTGTACTGACCGGAGCTCGTGTAAGATAGAGTCGATTACTCGAACAGCGTATGACTGAATGCAAATGAAGTGCCGGGGATTCGTGAAACACATTTTGGTTCTATCGACTTTTTGAGATTCATCTGAAGTTCACGAGGACACGGTGGGTTCAGACCCCCCTCTTTCGCTAGAGGACTCTTTTGCTTTCGCGGGAGGCCAATCGAAAGGCACTACAATATCTCTCACCCTTGCATTATCCTCACCTCTGCAAGGAGGAACGATAGATCTTTTTTATCATCCGCATAAAAGAGGGTGGTATTTCATTGACAGAATTCTGGCTGTTTCAGGGTCTGGTAATTGTATGTTTCATGGATTGTGTATTGATGTTGGTTGAAATGAGTAGGACAATTTTTGTGCTGTCCTCATTTAAACGAACCAGTTGACATACTCGATTGTCTCCTCCGACGAACAGACTGCTGTTTCTAGGACCCTAAAATATTTGTGTTTGAAGGCTTCTGAATGTCACTATAACATCCCTCACCCCCCATTATCCTCATCCTGTTTCTCCATGTCGAACTGTGGCGGGAGTGTGACGGGGGCGTCCATGGGCCCTGTTCCCATTCCAAATGCCGACCCTCCTCCCATGCCCGATCCTCCTCCACTCCCACTCGGGGACTCCTCCCACTGGGGCTCAGGCCACTCGGTCGTCGTGGAGGGAGGGACGGTGGTGTTACAGTGTCATTCAGAGGCCTTCAAACGCAAATATTTGAGGGTCCTACAAGCAGCAGACATGCCATCGGAGGAGCCAAGCGGGGTCAAATGGTTCGTTTAAAGGGGGGGGGGGGACCATAGAAAAATTGTCCCACTCAGTTCACGCAAAATCAATGCACATTCTGTGAAACACACAATCATCAGGCCCTGAAACAGCCGGAATCCAGTCTATGAAATACCACCCTTTTTATGTGTATACTACAAAAATAGCACCTTCCGACATTCACCTAGACATCCGTAATGTAGAGTTGGAAGTCGTTTCAAGATAGCATGGAATTGAAAAAAACGATGCGATATTTATTCATTCCACATTTGATGTAATACAGATGAAGCGATGAAATGGGCAGATAAAAGGACAGTTTGCATGCTTAAAAACGTTTACTCGCAATACTAAAATTAGCTTGAGCGATATAAATCGGCTTGGATGATACAAATGTTGAATTGGTCCCTGAGTACAGAAGAGCACTTTGCGTAATACAGTGCGTCAGTTGAAACTACTAACGTCATTAAACGTTGGGCTGATGTTCGATATGAAGCTCAATGTTTGTCCGGCCTCTTTCTCATAGAAAACGATTAAAAAGGTCGACGTTGCCTTGTAGATTTTAGCTCTATTCGCGAGTAGTTGATTTCATATAAGGGGGCAAAAACGTTCAAACCGAGTAGCCCAAAAATCAAGGAAAGTAGATCAAATGCATATAAAAAATAATGGTGCGGAGTCAGGTTGAAAAGAAGATTACAGTAGGAGGAAGCGGAGGAGGGGGGGGGGGCCAACGGGTTGGGGAAAGAGGATGCAGGGAAGACTGCAGAGGATTTCACTTCCCCTCGAGATTCACCTGAAGCGCCGTCGGGAATCCGAGTGATCTCGCCGTGGAATTCATGCTGAGCTGAAATTGATCGTATTTCTCCCACGCATTAAAGAAGGAGTAGGAGCAACTTTTTTGGCACCGTGCCAAATCACAGTGGAGTGTATTTGCCCATACGTCTACGTATTGAAATGCAGACATTTCGATACGTAGACGTATGGGGAAAGTGCACTCACACTGTGGCTACAAAATTGCTCCCACTCCTTCTTTACCCCTTACGTTTTAAAAATTACTGTCTACATAAAATAGAATCCGGAAAATACGCCTCCTCAAAAAACTCTACTCCAAAACAAACATATTAAAAAACTTTTGTTACTGCGACAATCCCGTACCCTTCTTCCCCCGATGTTGAAGTAGGAGATGTCGCGGCTTTCGACAAGCGACATGATCTGCAACGTATTTATTCCCATCACTATCCCATTAAGTTAAGTGCAGTTAGCCGGTCCTGATCATTCAGGACAGTTAACGATGGATGCCCTTCCTCTCCTGCCTATTGAAAGTGAACAGGAGGGAAGGAGGCGTTTATTCTGTTGTATGTTCCGTCACTCAGCCGCGAACGGAGGCAGTCAAGCTAGCAATCGGACACTGACCATATTCATCGGAGTGTCCGCGCATGCCCTGATCTTGACGCTTTCGGTCCATGTCTGCTGTAAGAACGAGCAACTCAATAATACTCAGGGGATGTAAGGGATTCCAGGAATCCCCTAATCCCCTTGTCCTGGGATATTCGAGTACATACCGCGGAGATGACGTAGCTGATCATGTGCTTCTTCGGGCGAGAAGCTGCGGGAGGCGGATGGATATTCACTTCATCGCCGTTGTTTTTCTTCTCGTTCTGGGCGTGGTTCACGGCGTCGTCGATTCCACCCTCTTCACCCTCCTTGCCGACGGACGGCGAGGGAAGAACTTCGGCAGCTGTGTACACTCGGGCTGGCCATAAAGCGTCTAAGTCGAATTTAGAGGTGCTGAAATACCCACCGATTCCTTGCTTTATCTTCCGTTCCCGACTCACCTAACCGGCTCCAGCATGGCCCCTCCGCGCGTTGTGCGAGGAAGGCTCATGTGGCGAAGCTCATCGCTCGAAAGCCATCCAGTCCCTGCGTCAGCGAAATCCCATTCCATGCCGAGTTGTTCTGGAAGAAACGCAAAGTCACACTGTATTGAAGAGAGAGGATGGCAATGTGTGCTTTCAATGATATTCAGTATATCGGGATTCCAAAAGAAGGGAGTCGCTTCATGAAATATGAAAAAGAAAATTTGTCAGTCTCGCATGAGCCCATCAAGATTTGTTGAGAATTCGAAACGTTGAATTGTCGAATTCAGATCTAGGGATACAAGACAGGACCTAAATCCGGTGGACGATATGGTGACCATCAAACTGACTCAATGGAACTCGTGTCAAGATCTATGAAGTTGCGACAGCTGACAAATGCGGTAATGAGAGTTGTGACCCCGCAAACAAGGGCCGAGACCTGCTTATAGAGATTAATGACCCGCGTGATTAATAGCAAAGTTGACCCCTGTGCTCCTCTCCCCTGCCAGCCTCGCCCCGAACGGGGCCGAAAGCAATGGGCACACATGGCCGTCATAGTTCCACTAACTGTACTTTCTACAGTTCCAAAGTCCGATAAGGCCTAGCGCAGGGGGAGGGGAGGGGGGGGGGTGCGCCAATATCTAGAAACAGTGGAAGTGCATGGAAAGCAGTTTGATCCTAAGGCATCTTGGGCTGGTTCTTCTTGTTGTTACTTTACTACTGCAACCGTACCAGGTGACAGTGTCTCCACATCATCACATCCTTATTCTTCCCTCCGCCTTCTTCGGCCATGTTACACTTTCCTGTCACGGGTCAAGCGCAGTTCAACTACTCAATCCGGAGCAGAGAGGGGGAGGAGGAAGGCGCGGCATAAAGGAAACTGAGGGGGAGGGTCGGAGGGGGATTCGAGAGCGGGGGGAGGAGGCGTGGAGGTAGAGGAGGAGATGGAGGAAGGTGAGGAGGAGAGAAGTTGCTGAATGCAGAGTGGAATGGTGAACAGGAGGAGGTAATACGCGTAGACGATAGAAAAGGACCCATTTTCGCGTATGGCAGGAAGCGCACAAATCTTTGCGCCATCACCTCCAGCAGTTGTAGGATTCGAAAAGATTATGTGAACGAGCGAACAAGAGATAGCCAGGCCGAGACAGAAATCTCGTAACAAATGAGAGGCGAGTCAAAGGGAAGACCTGTCCCCGAAGTCCTCAATGACTGACTGGGAATATAAACAACGGTTCCATCAAGATCGTATCTCTCTCCAGTCTCTTGGCCCCTGTCACGGGTCAAGCGCGGTTCTTCTTCTCCATCTGGAGCAAAGAGGATGAGGAAGGTTCCAGGACAAAGGAGGCTGAGGGGCTGAGGAGAGGGAAGGGGGAGGAAAGAGGAAGGTGTTGCCCTCATCTGCCAGAACTAGGGTTGGCAAAGGCTGTTTTCCGACTAGTCAGTGCGCCGGAGGCCGTATCTCTGCCATACTTCAAGATAAAAAATTTCGGTTTAAAAGCCTCGATAGCCCTGAGAATTCTCCATCTCCTGGTGAAACAACGAAAAAGTTTGGTCAAAAGGTGTATTAGCCACAACGGTTATAAAAGGTAGTTTAGCTTAAGAATCGGTTGCGAACGTCGCTCCAGTTTCTTAAGCTA
>JACMIG010002702.1:0-14354 GCA_014805385.1 Levipalatum texanum | reverse complement strand
AACCGTAGCTCAAAGGCCTAATGCACTCATGAACTCTTATGTTGCCCACACATAGCACACTCACACTGGTACATAATGCCACTTTGCTGTCTGGCCGGGGTGTTGAAAGAATAGAATTAAAAATCAAGATATCTCATTTACCGGAACTCCAAAAATGCGATTTTCAACCTTCAAGTTCTCGACAAGGGAAAAAGTTATACAAGTTCTGATGGTGGCATTGCTCATCGGTCCTCATAAGGACCAAAACGTATATAGTGGGTCCGGCCCTAAATGCCTTTGACTTTCTAGTGACAGAGCAAAGTTGAATTTGTCGATTTTTTTTTCAAAGTTGAATTTTTCGCAGATTGCGTGATATTGCGAAATAATTCAGTTCGTTTTAGACTGATCAATGAGAAAGCGGCCGGACATCAGACTACACGTCTGATTGAAAATGTGCGACGACTGAATCTCGATGATATTGAAAGAGCCGCACTTATTTCTCTTCTTCTCTGGTCTCCATGTAAGTTCTCTATTTCACTTCCATTTCTGTATGTCTTACAGTGTTTCGAGAGATTTCGACACGGGCCGAGGAAATTAGTACATCTGTACAAAAAAGCATTTACAAAAATCTCGGCTACTACTATAGGTGAAGGCTTTGTGGTAGTCAAGTAGAAATTTTTGCTTCCAGGGAAATACTCGGGCAAGAAAATTACGCCGCTCGCGTCGGCGAACTCATGATGCTCGTTTATGATAATACACAAGAACATGCGGGTCTCCCGTCTAATTGTGCCTTGTAACGATTCTTATTTTACTTAATGAATATCGCAACTATATATAGTACGGCAATATTTGAATCATAATGCAATGATGAGTGCTCTAATAAAGGAAACAATTTCTATGCGAGGTATCATAGATGCTGACTTGTCATGTTACTTCATGTTGAGGAGGTGCTAAAAATGTCTTCGACTTTCATTCCGATTGTTTCTACAGCTCTAAAAATATTATAGCATGTGCCGTTTGCACGTGTCGCGTTTCTCGAGCGAGAGCACAGTAAAAAGTTTATCCCACGGAGTTCAAAGTGCAAAGGAATTGTTGCATATCTGTACAATCCAGCAAAGGGATTCACAAGCCATAAAGGACCAGTGGGATCAACTTCTCTGAATACTGTCATTATGAAAATGAGACACTGACCAAAGTTCAAATGCATTTTAGACACGGAATGTTGCTGCTACTCCTTCTGTAAGCCCGTTTGGATCACGACATACAAATTGCGTAATGGTATTCGTGGTAGTAATGCGTGTTAGTTGTATAGTCAGCGTCCAATTTTCGCCACAATTCGCACTCTGCGCTGGCTGAGCACAGAGTTGCAGAATGTTGGTAGGGGGAGGGGACCTTCGGGGGAACTCGAAGGTCAGGTTTCTCCTTGGTCACGCTTCTGGAACTGTGGAATGTGGAGTAAGAAAGCTCAGAAGTTCGAGGTCTTTCGAAAATAATATTCCGTTGATGTTCCAGAAATTTGACGAGTACATGATGAGTAGCTTTCGAGCATATTAAAGTCATTTCAGTATGGTTTGCCTCGTCTTTTTTGTTTCTGTATCTGCGTCTCATTCAATCACCTACTACGTGATTCAGGGCTTCGATTGGCTAACGCCTCGTACCATCACCCGGCTTACTCTCTCGCAGGAAACCGTGGTTTGTAGCCGCGTGTGGTTGGTTTGTCATGCTCCTCGCGAACCCTTTCCCTACTGAATCCTGGCTCGTCAGCTGAAGACTCATGGACTTCCAGAAAGACAGCACAAAACTGAGAAAACGAAGGAGAAGCATGACAAAGGAAAGTGAAAGGAGCCTTTCAAATTACTGCCTATTTTTTCCGTTCGCCTTTTCATTGAGATGGTATGAAGATAACCACCGATTTTGCCCATTTCACAACATCGACTTGTTAACATCCTTAATTACGCAATAGACAATAGATAGTAGGCCGACAGAACCAAAGATACGGTAAGCACAGGGAATACCATATGGGGTTACATTCGGATAAGATGAGCAAGGGGAGGGGGAAGTGGACTGAAAGGAGAGGGAGTGGAGCGGAGTGATCAGCACGAGAGCTAGAGTTTGTTACTCGAGGAGACCGATGCATGATTGTTCGCTGTTTATATCTCCTGCATTCTTTTTATTTGACGACTGAACAATCTCACTTGTTTTAGATCACGGAAATTTGATTCGACAGACTGAATGCTGAATCCGCCGCAGCGACCTTGCGCTTCCGGAGCTGAACAGAATTAGTTGGGATTCGAGGAATGGGATTGCCTTGAGGGCCACGGCAACGTTCTCGATAGCGCGAAATACTGCCTCCCGATAATCACGCATGAGTAGGATAATGATCATAGCGTCGGTTAATGGATAAAGGGAAGTTACCGCGGAAGTTAAATCAGCTGAATAATACGACCTGCTTTCTGCCCTGGATGCTCTAAAACACCATAGAGGGGAAAATGGATTCCGAGAAGCGGTAAGAGAAGAACGCCTCCAGATGGCATATAATATAGGAGTAGGGGGTCGATGGTCTTAAAGAAGGAGTAGGAGCAACATTCCGTAACCGTAAAATAGCTGGGGCAATTGTGGCAAAAGTGCACTATTTTCCAGACTCAGGCCAAAGTGCACTTGCACTTTCGCCTGAGTCTGGTCTGATATCCATGGTGACCGTAATCTGAAATGTTGCTCCTACTCCTTCTTTAAAGCATGTTTTCGATAGAATTGAGGAAATTGGAGTTGTAGTTGTGTCTTACCTGTGCGGTGAGAACTATCAAAAGGTTGAGATGCATCCTTTTTGCGTTCTCCGAAATAAGGTCCGAATTACTCAAGAAGCGATACGTCGAAATGCCACAGTATGTCATGAAGGAAAAACAAAAGGTCTGAAATGGTGGTACATCAACAGCTGTGGGAGGAACTATTTCTCCACATCGATAGATTACGGTAAGTGAGGGAAATGTGAAGCTATACCGTACTACTTCGTAACAATTTTGCCACAAATTTCATTACTGGTTTACGGAACTGAATTGAACCTGAATAACAGCACAGCCCAAAAATGCGATGCAAGGTGGCCAGTATACGGCGTAGGATGACTGCAAATATCACTTAATTAACGTGATCAATTTATGTATACGCTGAGATCAGCCACAATCGCTGAGAATGATAGGAATTCTTCTTCAGAGTATCCATATTTTTCCTTGGCCAGTGCCGCAATTGTAGCATACAGAACACGGTCTGTGGTTGGGAATCCATAAGAAAAGAGTGTGAACCTGAAGTTGTTTTAGTGCTAAACACTTGCTAAGCTTACAGTGCTGCAGATTCCCATTGTAGAATGGGGTTACCCCTCATAACCCCTGCCATTTGTACATTGACAGAGACCAAAAATGGGTGTAAACGGATTTTTTTTTTGGAATCTCCATCGTCGATTACACTTGTATGCAAAAAATCAGCACCAGAGAACATTGTTTCGAATTTAGACGGAAAATCAAAGTTCAATTGGCATGTTGCCAAGATGGAATCGCAAACTGATTAGCTGCTGAGGCGCCAAGCTTTGATTTTCCATTCAAATTCGAAATATTGTTCCCTGGTGCTGATTTTTTGCATACAAATGTAATCGACGATGGAGATTCCTAAAAAAAATCCGTTTACACCGATTTTCGGTCTCTGTCGACGTACAAATGGCAGGGGTTATGAGGGGTGACCCCATTCTACAATGGGAATCTGCAGCACTGTAATTTGGTGAGCCCAGTTTCTACAAGCCACAATCACTTGTCAAATAGCATTCTGTTCGGTTCCCGAATGATTATTTGTCTTACAGTGCCGCTATGCAAGATGCGACGAAAAGGAACAATATCGAACAAAACCAAAATTTCTGGAAAAGATCAATATGATGCTGGCTGAAAATTATTTGATCTTCTTGTACTTCAACCAGATCTCACAATCGCACTGCCATGAAACGATAAAGGAATAGAATGTCGATAATCGGAAGAGTAATTACGTATATACTACAGTATGCGAGGCAGGAATAAGTGTATGATCCGAGCGGGCCAACCGTGAAAATTGACATCAAATAGCCATCGTTTAATATGCGCTTAAACAAAATATATATTTTGGAGAGTAGTATTAAATAAGCATAATTACATCCTTGAGAAGCTTATGCGCAACAATGGAAAATATGTTGTTGCCCGCATAGATGAGTGATAAATATCGATAAACTCCGCTGCTGAGTTTCGAATGACGGAAAATGAGGTAGATCAAAACCACATTCAAAACGGCGCCACAATCTGAGAAAAAGTTGCATATCCGTTCACATAGTTAGCCGACCCTCAGAAGCTTCCTCCAAGGTGGAAACGAGCTCCAGGAACGTCATTGCCCACGACGATACTGGGGAAGAATGACAGATAGAGTTGACATTAACAGTGTTATCGCCCATACCATAAACTTTGGCTTTTATGTTCATAGTTTATTTTGCTTGAAGGAGCGATAATTGGTGAACTTTATTCTTACGGTAGACATATTTTCTGCCAGCAAAATTATTTCGAATTATTTCCGGCTTATGCCCGTCACTTCCTTCTGCATAATCATTGGTGCGATGCACTGACGTGATCATTCTGATTGTGAGAATGAATATGAGTTCTAACCGATCGTCGATACTGCGAGACATCACTGAGTTCACGGTTCCAACGCGCTAACGGACCAAGCAAGCTTGTGATGTTTCATAACAGTCAGCTAATGCTATATACAACGTCTCTTATAAATGGTGCAAACCCAAGATGTTCAAGCATTTTTCTCGATCTCACTGTCTCTTGTGTCTGTTTCATATACCGGTTGCCTGCAGCAAGTATCGCGGGAGATAAGGTTGAAAAAAGTTGAACCCACCCGTTTTCCCCCAACAAAAGACAATTGCAAACAACTATGAAAAGTGATGAAAAAAGTTTGCCGCATGAGCACCTTCTATGTAATGGTTCCTTTCCCTTTACAGCTATTGTAGGGCACCACGACTATTGGTTAGCACCACAGAACTTGTCAATCGTACCGCTCGCTCAATGCCATTAGCGGTTCCTACCTATCAACTAAAACTGTTTTAGTTGACAGATAGGAACCGCTGACGACAGCATGCACGGGAAACGATTTACAAGTTCTGTGGTGCGAACCAATACATTAATGCGGAATCAGAAAAGCGGAAGTACTTGAGCAGGTCTGCGTCGATGCGAGCTCATCTAAATGTCTCACTTCTATTTTGATTCTTGTCCAACTTCCAAAAATCAGATACTTCTGCTACATGAAGGAAAGCACGATCGTAGTATTTCCGAGGACAATAAAGGTGCCCCTATTTCTACTGAAACCCTTGTGCTTTGCTCAAAGTTCTTTCGGCGAGTTCAATTTGCGTTTCGTCGGTGGGCCCTTGTTCTCAGCTTACTTCCACGACTCGGCTCGGGCAACTGATATTGTCGGAGGAATAAATGTTCCGGACAATACGCTCATCGCCCTGCGATCTCTCTCCGCTGTTCTCTCGTTGTGTGGTGGTAAGTGAAACGAGAGAAACGTGAAGAGAGTGAGTAGGGCTCTGAGAGTATTGCCTATATCAATTGGGTGATCTGCACTTATGGCTCCCTGCAACAATAGTGGCCTGCCTCGACACTTGCAATGTCATTCGTAGGCTCCACGTGGAAATCAGCACTTCAAAGCTTCAAGCCGCTTCGTCGTCAGAAAATCAACGCTCCCCACGCACATAACGTCAGCTCTTCATCCTGCAAAGGGCCAACAGCTCTCGTCACTCTCCATGCTGCCTGATTGCTGCGTATGAGAAGGCTCTTATCACCGCCGTATGAAAGGAAACGGACACTTCATGAGAATACATTGCTTCATTGACTTCCTTGTCTTCGTTTAACTTTCCCTGATCGACTTTTCGAAAATATATAGTCTTATTCAGCGATGGCTAGGGCTCATAACTTCGCTGTCTTCTGCCTCCTGGTTACGGGAGCAGTGGCAGTGGCGCTGAAAAGACCGACGCAGTATGACTCAAAGGCATTGGAGGCAATGAGAGGCAGCTGCCCAGCAGATCAAATCGAATGGTGAGTAGGTCGAGTTCTGTGGCGCGGCGGAATAGGCTGCTGCTATTGCTCCGCGATTTCATATCTTCGCGATAAAAAATCCGTGGCTGAAATTTGGCATGCTTCTTGGAAATGGATTCCAACCAAAGTGTGGAAGTAATGAACCATCGATTCCTTATTAGCGCCGAGATATGAAAAACCGAACTACGCGCGGAAAACAATTTTCAAGTACTGCGGCATAATACAATTTCTTTAACAGGTACGGTGGTAGCTGCGGGCTGATCATTTTCACGACTACCGACCACACACCAGCAGAGGCCGACAAGCTCTGCGAATCCCAAGGCCTCCATCTCCCATCCGTCCACAGCATCAACGTGCGTTGGATTACAAATATGTAGATACATTATTGATGGTCAGAAAACACGCTATATTTAAGTTTTGAAAACATAAATTATCACTTTATCTCAATTTTCTTGCGTACACTCACAATTCATCAGTCTAGTCTGTCTCGCTCGTGTGTGGTCGCGTCGCCTTTCTCTCTCAATCAACGGCGGCTGGCCACTACTACGACTTCATTGGTGGTGGCTCTAGAGCGTAATTCCACCCATAAACGGTGAGCTATGGGGAGGAAGTCACACTCCTCATCCTCACCTCGTCCCTCCTATACCCCTCCTACCCCCCAAATACTTGTCCCCGTGGAGTTTCTCCAGAAGCTGCTGGAAGTGATGGAGAAAGTTCTCAAGAAATTGGACGGAGAAACGGGCTGCGCGTGCAATGGCAAGAACAAAACAACGGATTTGGAGCAACAGGCCTACTCGGGAATGGCGAAAGCTTTAGCTGATTCTGCCAAAATCCAAGAGAAATGTACCCGAGCGGTCGTAATTCGATTTCCCGAGGAAGAAACCAAGGAGGATACCCTCGCCTCCGACCAACAACTCATTGCATCTCTCGTGGAACATGCAAACAGTGAAATGGTGACGGAAGCATGGCAAAAAGGAGCCATACAATTCCACCGTCACCCGAGGGAGATGCCACCAGGAGTCAAAAGGAGTCGCCGCCGCCCCATCAAAATTCAATTCCCCGATAACAACACCAGGGACCTCTTCCTCTCCAACTGCCGTAGGAACGGCCGCCCCAATGCCCTGTCCCCCTTCCCTGCCTCATACATCCGAAGGGACCTGACAACGGTGGAGTTAAGCCAAGAACGTCATGCGCATAGTCAGGCAAAGCAAATGAACATCAAAGAAGGTTGCCTACTGTACGGAGTCCGTGACACGGAGGTCATTCGGTTCCGTCGCCCCCGCCCCTTACCCGAACGCTGTGGATTCGAAAGAGAGAAATTCGAAGATCAATCGGCTGGCGGAACCTATTCAGGATTCGGTGCCGCCCTAATTATTTCGCATCAATTATCACCTGTTCTAATTGACTCATTTCGCAATTCTGGATTTGAGGCTGTGATATGTGAGATCCAACCGAACGTAAATCAAGATAAATTGAAAGTTATTTCCGCTTATAGAGCCCCGAATTCAACATCAGACTCGCTCGGAGAATTTCTGGCGTTTCTAACGACTCATTTTGCAAATCAATCGCAAATTATCCTAGCAGGTGACTTAAACTACCCAGACATAAACTGGAGCGATTTAACTACGACATCCGCAAATGACTTTTTGGAATTTGTAATCGATAATGGACTTACTCAATTTGTTCAACAACCCACTAGAGGTAATAATATTCTAGATCTTATTCTTTCGAATAAGGATAATATTAAATATTGCGTCACAGGAATGCCGTTGAGTGATCATTTGTCTTTACAATTCCAAATATCCACAGACTCAATGGACATCCAGAATAGAACCGTCGAACCGTATCGACTTTATGGCAAAGCCAATTGGGATCTCATTCAAATTGTACTGAGTTGTCATAACTGGACCGTAGCTCTCAACCACCTACCTCCAAATGAATGTTTTGATTATTTCTCCAAATTTGTAAATAACGTTCTGGATAGACATGTGCCTCTATCTCCCTCTCACAACAAGTGTCACCAATTCCCACAATGGGTACGAAAGCATTATGAAAGAGCTAATAGACTGTCCAAAATCGCACCGTATTCAAGAGACTCTATAAGAGCCAACGAAAGATTCAAACGGGCACTTAGGGAATATGAGTGCTCCATAGAAGCTAAATCATTGAAATCTCCAAAACTTTTCTATAAAATATGTAAAGAGCGACTAAAAGGAGGCGTAGCGTTAACCCCAGCGGTAGTTGATAGCAATGGAAACTCCATCACGGAAAGTAAAGACAAAGCCGATGCCTTTGCATCCTACTTTTCTAGCGTTCAAAGCCCACCTTTGTGCGGTCCCCTCGAGTACGCTATTAAAAACGAATTGTTCGATATTCCATTCATTAATATCGACCAAATACTTCGCGCTGTTAACTCGCTTCAATCCAAATGCAATCTTTCCCCCGACCAAATTCCTAATATTGTCTACAAAAAATGTCGAGACGCACTTTTAAGACCTCTTCAAATAATTTTTAATAAAATTCTCCTAACAAGTACCATCCCCTCAATTTGGAAAACTGCTGTTGTGAAACCAATACCAAAAACAAATAGCAATATAATTGCCCAATTCCGCCCTATTTCACTCACTTGCACAGCAAGTAAAATATTCGAAAAAATAGTCATTGATGAGTTGGTGAAATATCTAGAGGAGCACTCCTTGTTCGATCCCATGCAAGCCGGATTTCGGAATAATCGATCAACAACCTCACAGATGTGCGAAACCTTTTCCAACTATCTCGGGATTAACTCCCGAAAGCAATCATGGGATACGGTATATATTGATTTCAAAAAAGCCTTCGATTCAATAGACCACCGATTGCTCCTCCATAAACTTCACTCCTTTGGACTATCAACGCATATAATCTCGCTGCTCAGCTCATACCTATCGGACAGAACGCAAAGTGTTTTAGTTGACGGATCACTCTCATCTTCAATGCCAATTGTTTCCGGAGTACCACAGGGCTCAAGCATAGGCCCACTACTATTCATACTTTATATAACTGATATCAGAAAAGTCATTCCTCCAAATGTCAAGTACGGGCTCTTCGCCGACGACCTAAAACTTTTCGCCGAAGTACCACAGCATGCTAGTGATTTACAAAAAGCATTGAATGAGATCTCAAATTGGGCAAATAACTGGAATCTCACTATCTCTGAATCAAAATGCGCCGTAGAACATTTTGGCAATTTGAAGAGTAGAGCAATTTATACCATAAACGGTACTGTTCTCAAACCAGTAAATTGTTTTAAAGATCTTGGAATTCATATGTCCAACAACCTACACTTTGGACCACACGTTCTTCTTGTTGCGAGAAAGGCAAGATCAATGATGAACGTTTTCCTAAAATGTTTTCGCAGCAAAGATTTATCCATCCTCGCTAAAGCATTCACGGTCTATATCCGACCTCTTCTCGAATACGCCCCTGTAGTATGGAATCCAACAGGAATCGGACATGTAAACGAAATCGAGAACGTTCAGCGAGAATTTACTAGACGCATCTTCGCTAGATGTAAATTAGCTCCAAAAACTTATCCAGAACGTTTATCACAACTAGGCTGGCGCACTCTAGAATCACGCCGAGCTATTAGCGATCTATTGTTTCTACATAAATGCATAGAGGGTAACATTAATCTGGATCTGGGCGCTCTACTCACGATTAGTCCATATCAACATAATACGCGTGGAGCACACAATCTGAGAATCTCACTGCCTTTCCAAATACAGCCAGCGCATTTAACTTTTGTGTCCCGGACTATTTCTACATGGAACTCTCTATCGGGAGATATTGTCAACCTCCCATATGGCCCCTTTATAACAAGACTCTTTTCGATGCCCGAATCAATTCTCATACCATATCCATCACGGATACGGATATAATTCCCCTGCCTGGTCTACAACGACCCAACACTCCGATCATCTACGACATCTACAAGGAACCCCATACCATGTCCCTTCCTTGATCGGAACGATAAAGAATAAAGAATAAAGAATAAAGAATTAACCTTAAAAATTGGTTTTCGCATCTCAAGAAAAAACACGTTTCTTTCCAGGCAGAATTCCCATTCTCGTTTGCGAATGGACACGATAATTAATGCGTTGCAAGAACTGTTTGATTGTTCAGTTCAGGAGAGTCTCTGGATCCTTGACACGATCAAGAAAAACGATTGGAGTAGCGTCATCACGGCCTGGTTCCCGGAAAGTGCCAGTGGTTTGACGGATCAAATTTCGACTTTGACTACATGGGTATGGGAACGGCTTCACATTTCACAAAAATTGGTTTCTCCAGCCAGCGGCGAGAAATGCAACGAGGAGGGAATCAGGTCGATCGGTATAAACGGGGATGGCGACGGACAGTGGACAGGCGTCGGGGAAGAATACGTTTTAGATTCCTGGATATGCACAAGTAGGAACTCTAGTAAGTCTAGCAATAAGTTTAACACGAGCTCTCCGAGAATATTCATCAACCTCTGGCCAACCTTAAAAAAGTCATGCCCCCAGGACCAGTGGTATATTTTTTTTAACATGGGTGGGTCAAGAAAAAAATTTTGAGCTATTCAGCCGGAAGGTACCTGCTCGTGTTGGGTATTCGCATTGATTTTAGTGATTTCGGAATTCGAAAAAAACGACGCTTCTTCTCGATTTTATTTAAATTAGTTGTGTCTTCTCAGAAATCTTTGAACGCAATTGACTTATAGTACGAAATCAGCTCTACAAAACCCGCACCTGAAGTCCATGGAAACTCGAAGGACTGCGGAGTTACAACTGAAAATGCAATTTCTACGTGTCCGGAAATAACGGTTTTTTGAGCATAGAGCATAGCAAAAGATGAGATATGCCACTTTTGAATTTTTTTTTTCTGATTCTCCGTGCAATTTGCTACAAAACGTGACCTTTTGGAAAAAAATTGAGAGGGGGGAAAACTGTCAAAAAGACCGGCGAACACTGAAAATCGGGCGATTTTGTCCGAGTTGGTCATACTGATCCATTTTTATCCCCCAGTGTGGTTTTCTGGTACCGGAAATTTCATGTGGCAACTTCTTGCCTTGAACCACTCTTTCAGATCCATACTTTAAAGGAGGGGTTTGGGGACCTTCGGTTTCGAAATTTGGCAGCGTGCCAACAGAGCAAATTTACTAATTAATCACTGACAGATAACAGTGACACAACTCATAGTGCACAAGGTGAGAGATATGAGGATTTGGCAAGCTGCCAATATTGTACCAGGTGCGAAATTTGAATTTCGCGCTGTCCCTGTTTCTCAGGGAATGCTTTCTGAACGCTGTATCTAACCATAGAAACATCCAAATTCTTAGTGTCATATACCATTCGATAGGGGTTTTCAAGCTCTACCACCAGAACATAGTCACTTATGAGACTCGGAAGGTCCCCGAACCCCTCCTTTAAAGGATGGGTTCCGGCACCTTCCGAGTCGAAGTTTGGCAACTTGCCAACGGAACAAATTAATTATTTGGCGACTGATTGATAGCAGTGACGCAATTCAAAGTGTATAGGGTGCGAGATCTGAGGATTTGGCTTTGGCAAGCTTCCAATATGGTGGCAGGCTCAAAATTTGAATTTCGCGCAGTCCCTGTTTCTCAGGGAAGCTTTCTGAGCGCTCTATCTGACCACAGACACATCTATGAACTTAGTGTCATATACCATTCGATAGCGTTTTTCAAGCTCTACAACCTGAACGTAGTCACATATGAGACTCAGAAGGTCCCCGAACCCCTCCTTTAAAGGAGGGGTTTGGGGACCTTCGGTGTCGAAATTTGGCACCCTGCCACAACTCATAGTGCACAAGGTGAGAGATCTGAGGATTTGGCAAGCTGCCAATATTGTAGCAGGTGCGAAATTTGAATTTCGCGCCGTCCCTGTTTCTCAGGGAACGCTTTCTGAACGCTGTATCTAACCATTGAAACATCCAAATTCTTAGTGTCATATACCATTCGATAGGGTTTTTCAAGTTCTACCACCAGAACATAGTCACTTATGAGACTCGGAAGGTCCCCGAACCCGTCCTTTAATTGAGGGAGTAGAACACAAAAAATACCGTCAGCGAGAAACACAAGTTCGCTTGGATCGAACCGACGTTGGATTGATTCCCGTTATGTAATCCGTGCCGAGACGTGGGTCTTGTTGGTGTGCTCGCTGAATTCGATGCTTTGTGTGTTAGATGATGGGGGAAGTAGTGATTCTGACTATGCCCATACGCCTCTATCAACGTTGACTATTGTCCGGTATTATAGTGATTCGGAGGTGACGAGCGAACTACAGATAGATCACTACGCTGCTTACCGCGAAGGTAGTTCGCGCGTCGCCTCCGAATCACTATAATACCGGACAATATCAGGGTTAACTGAAGAGGAGATAGTGGATTGTTTTAGAAGCATATATCACGTGACCATTAGATTCGAGTTGTTGGTCATTAATTAATGCGTGTGCGCGACGCGAATCTTGCTGGTTTATTATCCCGCTTTCTTTATTTTCCAGCTTGGATTACCTGATAGATGCTGGGGAGTGTTAAATTTTTGCGCGCACAGATCTCCTAGTTGTGCCCCGTGGAGGTATTATGAAACACAACCATCTCCATCCAGTGCCATGAATATCGATCGACCGTCCGGGCCCTTGTTATCGGTCGGGAATGCCTCAGATGTGACATGGGGGACTAGAGGAGGATGGGTGGAGGAAGAGGGGAAGGAAGGGACCGGGGACGATACAGTCTTTTTGACAGACAACGGAATTCGACGAAGGGCATCTGATCTCATTGTCAGACTCCGGAATTGTGACGTCTAAAAAATTATTGTTGCATATTTGGAGCGGAAAGCAGCATTGGCCTGGCAATGAATTACCCTTCATTAATTCAGGGGCTGTGGAGTGAGATCACCGGGTTTCTCCGAAACGTTGCGGTGGAGATCATTTTGTCTCTAGTTTATTACAACTAGAGATCGCCTGGTAGTGAGGACATCAGAAAATCCCGAACAAGCTTCTCTCGTTCATCATTGCGTTTTGTCATTGCCCGGGAGCATAGCGGGATTATCAGGGAATATAATGCTAGAAAAATGTTGAAATGGTTCTTCCCATGTTGATCAAGCGTTTATTGGTCATGTATCGAATTAGCTTTTACTAATTCCGGGGCTGTGGAGCGAGATCACCTTTTTGCCCAAAAGCATTGCGGTGAAGACTATATATTTTGTCTCAAGTTTCATTGCATTGCGACTGCGACTACCAATCAACTTGGGATGAAAAAATATTTTACCAAAAAATCACCCCTCCAGGCTGCCCCCGCCGCCGAAGGCGGTGGTGTGGCACCTCGCCCTCTCGCTAGAGAGGGAACTACGGGACTCCAATCAGACGCGTCCATCATCATCATCATCCAGCAGTATGATTGAAGCACAGGGGATTGGTATCGGCCTGGATATGTGGACGGCCCATGAGCTCGATCTCTCTTACCTTGTCCGATTATCCCTTCCTTGTTCCCGGCCCGAACTCTGGTCACATACCTGCGCAAACTGAGTAGCAGTGGATAGAGAGTGAAAGCCAGGGGTGATCAGGGAAGGGTTCTCGAGAGATTGGGAGCTTCCATTCGTGAGGGTGTGAAGAGAATCACGAATTGTGATGCATCCGTGAAGCGCAGAATTACGGGGTTTGATTTCTGACTCAGAAACTGTAACTGATTGACTTTGATGGTAATCGGCAGCTATAATTTGTTTGCGAGCATCGCGAAATCACCTGGCGTGGTTTCTAATGCGCAATGGCTCGGTCAGTACAACTTATTGATGCATTTCACTGCTAACCGTTCGAGTATCAATGATCACTGGATTGTTAGCTTCAATTCATTACTGCGCTTCGAGGAATCACCGGGTAAGGATTGAGTATGCACTAGGGGGTTAATGTGATAGTCTAGAACGATACGGAGCTTCGTATTGTCCGGCTTTCTAGACGGAGCTCCGTATTGTCTAGTCTCTTAGGCGGAGCTCCGCCAACTCTAGAAGGCAGACAATACGGAGCTACGTCTAAAAAGTCAGACAATACGAAGCTCCTTATTAGGGTTGACTAAAGGAGGCTGATCGCCTCCCTTTTTCCGAGACAGTCTGCCGTCCAAAGGGAGGCGGCGAATGAATGCTCTTTTGAGGGAGGCGGTCTCCAGACTGACTCTTAAGGGAGGCTTAAGGGAGGCGAGACAGATGAGAAATGTTGAAAGAACGACATCGCTTCACCAGTCATCATACCG
>JACMIG010002701.1:0-14361 GCA_014805385.1 Levipalatum texanum | reverse complement strand
CCCCCACCCCCCCTTCCCCCCATTTTTAAAACATATCTACCAACAAAAATTCGCCGTTTGTCTGCGGTCCGCTATGGCCACAGGTTTTTATTGTGCTATTTGTCCGGGCCCCTTCCCAACCCCCCCCCCCCCCACATAATTCGGCCATAGGAAGACGATTCCGCATATTCCGGACGTCCGTAAATTCCGGAATAATTACTTTCCGGAACCGGTTTTTTTTACGGAACCGAACCAAATTGGCTGCAAGCAATTTCCAATCAACGTGGAATGACAAAATGTATTTTTTGTGAAAATTCGCCCATCGGCTGGCGGAACCCACCGCCGTAGGCGGTGGTGTCGCCTGGTAACAAATAATTAAAAGAATCCTTGCCATTTGACAGAATTCCGAGGATGCAAATGATTTTTCCGATCCACGCGTGGATTTTGAACATTTCTTGATAGAAGGGGTAGAGAGTCTGAAAGTTTTTTTGTTAATCTCGGAATTACGGCAATAGTAAATTGCCGAAAAACGATGGCATTTTCTCTAAAGCGGAAAAGAAATGAGCACCTTGTGATAGAACTGGTTAGCGTCATCGATGATGGACTGATTGATGTTGTTGCACGTGTAGTAGGCGATTACCAAATCAGCCATAGGTTCCCTATTAGCGTTGAGATACCTAGAGAGACTGAATTTTCGGCCTGCGGAACGGGAAAATAATTATTGGAGCACGGAACAATATAACAAGGATTAAATACCCTCTGGAACTTCAAATCTCCCTTTCAACATGTTTCTTCATCTATGTTGCATAGAAAATGGAAAAGGATAGAAACATATGGAAATAATTCGGATCGCCAAAAGCAACAGAAACCGTACGAGAACTAAGTGAAGATTAGTAGTGCCCAGACTCAATTTATGACCCGTGTCTTGTGATTCGTGAGTTTATTTGCCACAAGTGCAGCCTGGCTGTGGACTGTAAATCAGACCCTGCACACTTTCTTCATAGTGCGCTTTGTCTCACAATCAATGGCCCGCAATAAATAACGGAGACCAGAATTGGGTCTGAGAATTGATGCAAGGATATTGCAAGCGTTGTTGTCACTCTACTTTCCCAGAAAAATCACTGAACGAAGGAGAAAAGTTTGTATGGAGCTCGGAATTAGATGGAATCGCAACTTTCATAATTGTTGCGCTTAGATCAGATGCTGCCAAAAAATTCGCCGTTTCGTGATAACGACGGCTTTCGAAGTTTTGTATACCTCAGAAACAGACTTGGAATGAGTGGTTTGAAATAAAATTCTTTACACATAATTATTCCTAGTACTAAAGATAGAGACCGCAACGTGGTTCAGAAAACTGCACCAAAACGCCTGAAATTAGGTTCATCGTTTAGCCATGGACTTGGCATTGATCATGCTTTTTACCGTTTCTCGATATCTCATTGCATTGCCGAGATATGACTCGAAAACTAGCGCGCGTCGCGAGAGGGGAGATGTGCCAAAAGGTGGGCCGCGACGCGGCCATTTGGCGCGTTGCGGCCCACGCGCGAGCGAAAATGACTACCCTTCACATAAACTGAAAAATCACCGAGAATACGCAATGGATCGTCACCAAAATTTGGGAATAGTTCCATTTATGTTTCTTACACGCATTGCAGGTGTGTCAGAAATGTGCAGAAGCTTCTGGAATTAGCCCCACCTCGATTTGCACAGTAAAGTCGGGGTGTGCGAATGGGATGCCCCCTTTCATCGCGTTTAATGCCTGGTTTACAGTGATTTACGAATTTCTGACACACCCTAGGTCGATGCAGAATTGAATAAGCTTCAAAATGAGCCTTTGATCGACTTATTTGGTTCAGTATTAGCGATGATTTTTTAATGGAACCACTTTTTCGCGATTTCATGTCCTGTCCAAAGTGGGCGGAGCTTGCGGCCCCTAGATTTATTTCTATTTTCATGGCAGGCCGAAATATTGCTCGAAGATGTATGTACATACATCAAAAACGCACACAATTCGTTATTGGTCTTATCCGGCTCGTGAATTAGAACGCTCCGGGTGCACTTCAATACCGTTGTATTTAGATTCCTTATGAAACGTGAACCCCTCTCACAATAGGCACTCACATTGAAATGGTCCATGTCCACAGACACGCTCCCACGTTCCACAGAAGACTTCCTACCGCCAGACTCAGGCCGTCCATGATCTTGATCGTCAGAACGTTGCCTGGAATTAACAGAATTTTGAAATTCCTACATTGCTTGGTTTAGCGAGAGCAGCAACAAAATTAAGTCTCATTTGCGAAGTTGGCGAGATTCCTGTCATTGTGTAGTCAAGTTTCATCGAAAAATTTATGCTCGCTAACCGCAGTAACGTCGTATAACCAGAGAGAGAGTAAGAGAAGCTGACCGAGAGCGTAGACGACGCCTCCGACCGTTGCGAGTGGATAGACTGTCGGGAGGCCGATGGCTGCCGAGGCTGCGAGGCACGGAAGCAATTGCCCCACTGACATCATGAAGGAGACGAAGATGCCTAGAAATAAATATAATTAATCAGGGAATAATCGACGCTGGATAACGCTTACATTGAGATATTTAGATTTCTTTATCGTTATCAACTTTGATGAGCTTTTAGAAAAATACGCACCATCTCTCGCCTCGAATCTTTTGACGAGGACGTAGGTGTTACCGAAGCAGGCGACGGAGAGGAAGACGGCGAGGCCTCCGATGAGAAAGTCGCCCTCCATCCCTCCTCCTGTTCCCACTCCACGTCCATTTGTATCACTCGCATGCGATTATGCGAATGATCGCGTTGACCGATCAGTGGAAGAGGGGAGATTCTTCCCTTCGCTCTGATGACATCCGAAGAGGAAACATTGTCATCGTGCAGTGTTCGCAGATAAAATAGTAGTCCATTTTGTGGATTCAGCGATACTTTTTCTTGAAATGTTGGCTTTAATGTTGGCTTATTTTATCGCAGTTTACTAATAACATAAAATACTTGGAATGAGGCATTTATTAACGTACCCGGTGAACAACTTCTAACAACGTTTTGCCGAGAACCAATGAGTTTCTTTTCCCCCGTGGTGCCTAATAATGTACAACATTTGTGAAGAGGGGTCATAATGCTACAAATATGCATTAGAATACCGTTTGAAAAAGAAGCCCGTTGGCCCTCGACAATAAACAGCAGAATAGCGAAAACTATAAAACCCCATGAAGGGTTAGTCAGTCCGGATTATTGATCCACTGTACTCGATCAGTACTCGCGAGGACGTCATTGTGGGATGGGAGAAAGGAGGCGGCGCATCCCTCTCTCGTCTCTCCCTCCTGCCCGCACTGTCGACCGTTGAAGCGCCGATTCCGTTTAGCCATCCGGATCTCCAGCAGTCGACGCGCCTCCATGACATCGGAGTCGTCGTCCACTCCGACTGCTTCGGAGGTCTGAAAATGAGGGGTTAGGGCTTTTTAAGCTCGTTTTAGTCGCCAATATTATGTTTTTTTTTTAAAAAACGAATAACATGTGGTGAATTAATGCAATTTTGTAATCGATTTTCCACGTGTAATGAACAGATCACTGGGTCACAAGATGAATAAAAATTGGACTGCATATTTATCGAATATTTGCCCACCTCGTCATTATTCCTCCCTCTCCTCGTCGTTCGATCCATCCGTTGGCGCCGTGACAACTCCCGCAGCCACCGATCACGAGCCTTCAAATGCGAGATTATCGAGGAAAATCATATGCTCGATTTTGCTTGGAATACTCTTACAGTTCTACACAATGTCATCTTAGCATTTCGATTCGCCTCGAACCTCGCATGCGACCTTGCTCTCTTTTCCACAAAGATGCTTGTGGGCCATGAGAACGAGGCCAACGACGATGAGGCCGAAGACGATTCCGATGCCGAGCAACTCCCTGTCCAAAGAGTGAATGAGAGGGGGTAGGAATGAACTTACTCCTCGGAGAATCCCTGCTTGACTGCACAGCATTCCCATCGACAGCACAGCAAGTTGGGTGGGCAACGCCAGGAGAGAGGGAGAAACCGTCGGAAATGGAAAAGAATTCAAAGAACTTTAACAAAACACCAAAGGTTCGTGATGGGCACAAACGTAGAAAAATTGCTCACCCTCGATCCAAATATCCATCGATATCCCGCGTGCGCTCTATGACAGTAAGCGTCTTCTCGCAGCTGAAATGCAAATGGCATTGTCGGGCACCATTGAGAGAAACTGACGTCATGGCATAGTCCGAGGTGCAGATGCGGATGGTGTCGTCGTCGTTGACGAGGTCGTGATCAGTGCAGTTGCCATCGAGGAGCTCCCCGCCATCCCCTCCTCCTCCCTCGTCCTCGTCCCAGTGGTAGATCATCCCGCGAGCCCTCAACAACGGCCTTGGCCCCGTTGACATCAAAAACGCCCTCTTGTTATCGCGAACCACACGACTTCTAATAACTTCAAATCATGGGTGCTTGAGCGAAAGAAATCTTCCCTTTGACTCTACGAGTTATTTGGGAATCTTGGCCTGTGATCTTTGAGGCCATTTGGTTCCCGACAATACCTGAACCAGCGGCTGCTGTTGGAGAAGAGCTCCCTGGCCCTCGAATAAGAGCCCTGCGTGATGAGAGCGAGCGACGATCTGCCGGGGAAAGCCTTCGACGTCTCCCAACCGAATAGCTCCATTGCTAAAAACCAATCGTTCACATTTTCGCGGCCCAAAATTAGATGATTCGGTCAGCGTACAAAAACTCATACGGAAAACTGCCCCATACATTCTGATTGACATTGACTCTTGGAGACCGCGGTAAATTGATGCTAATGGATTTTCTAAAATGCGAGCAAAATGGAACCAACCAATGTGTGAATCGTTGATCGTCGGATACCTGTCCATGAAGTTGCCCTGGCCACTGAACGTTAGATCGTTAATTTTATATTCCTTATATTTTTAACCGCGGCATAGGTAATGTCCGGCATATTCATTTTGATGTTATTTCATTAGGTTACTCAAATCTTTTGGAGGAATAGATTAGTTATTTGCACTATTTTATGCTATAAATAAGCAAAGCTCTAACCGATATTGGTTGAAGGCGCTCGATGAGAACGGTGCTGCCTCGGCATATTTTATCGTGCAGAAGAAGATTATGAAGCCTGAAAACATATTGCTTTCAAATTTGCTTGCCCAATACAAGTGCCCCTGAGAAGAGCTGGGGCAATTTATATATTTTGCTCGCCTCTTGATTTAAATCATTTTCATGATTACAAACCTGCCAGGCATGCAGCTGCACAAGGGAGTGCGACGTGGAATTGGCCATGGAAGAAGGTCATGGGCGGCCCCGGCGGCACTCGAGGCATCGTCGATGAACTCAAATTAGCCTCTTGTCCCCTTCTCTACCCCTCACAAAATGAAGAATGCTCGCAAAAACGACAAGAAGCACGGGGGACAGAACGGAGCAATTAAGAAATTGCGGGCGAGGGGAGAAGGGACGAGAGGAGGCCTCCCACTCCCGAATCGATGGAAATGCTCTGCTTCTCTGGCAGACGCAAGCCGCCTTCTCCCTCGCCCCCCTCCTCCCCCCTCCCGTGGGATGAAATGAAGGCGCCTGCTTGGTCGCGCATGTAAACAACGCAGTTACCCCGGCAACGGCAAGCTTTTGTTTATCCTGTTCGGGTTTTCCAGAGCGCAACTTCATATATGATTTTTCGCACTGATTTTGACAGATGAAAGAAACGGGTGCAAAAAACCTAAAGATCGGAAGTTTCCGCAAAAAAACTGATGACTGGAGACGAACCGATATGGAAGATTCGCACGGATTTTGCACAAGAATGCCACCAGTTTGTGCTCTTCCTCGCATTGTGTCCAAAATTTTATTGTACATCGGATTTTTAATAACAATAAAAATTTCTGTGATTGGGAAAGAGATTGCAGTCGAGCAGAACCGTATCATCTTTATTTGCAGGTGAGAGAAGGTAATTGGGGGCAGTTTATGCAGTGTACGGGGGCGGAGGACCGGAGTCTGGGAGCAGATGCGTTGACTGACCAGTGGCCGCCCCACCATCACCACTCTCATGGGTTGGTCGAGTCTGCAAGAAGGAAGGGAGGTGGGGAAGGAGGAGGTGGCGAGGAGGGGGAGAGGGGAGAGGAAAGGCGGGAGGATGAGGGCGCTAGGCGACATACCGTCTGGGTGCTCCTCGAGATGCGTCCGAATCGCTTGGCGCACTGAATGCAGCTGCAGTAGAGGACGCCGATCGTGAAGAGCAGGAGGAGGAGGATGATACTGAGATAGCCTGCTTATTATACTCAAGCCTTGGCCACTGACATGAAACTCAAACGGCTATAAAATTCTTCATCTAAACTTGGAACCCTTATGATTTTAGTTACTCATGTTGTCTCTCCTCTAGCGTGAATACAAACACTGAAATCCTCTCCTTGAACGATCGGGGCATACACAGAGCTCCATTCACACAGTATTTCTCACTCTCTCGATCCTTCCTTCCCTGGTCGATCCAAAGAACGAGCTTACATAATCTTTGTCTTGAGTGCATCTTCGTCGTCGAAATCCTTCGTCTTTTCCAGCAGTCGAGGCTCGGTTACTGAAATTTTTAAGTGTCAAATATTTTGAGTACAGAGGGAATAAATAATTTTGAGTACGAATTGACAAATTCGGCTCTATCGGCCTCAGAAATTTGGAAAATGTTAATATTTGGCATCTTTCTGTGATCGACAACATCAAGTTCGGAAGAATTACTTACCATTCGTTTGTGTGGAGTTGATCATGTTCTCGATGGTGCGCCGAACGCGAAGGACGTTGCCTGGAGAAAAGAAATATGTCCGATGCGATAAACGAAGTAACGATGTGCCAGATCCCGCCCTCGAATGGGGCGGAGTCTCGCGCTTCGCTGCAGCGTTTATTATCGTCCAGCCAAAGCTGTCTAAATAATCGTTCCGCTCGCAACAATTCCGCCTCGAATATCTCAGCTGCGTTATGGAACGAAGGGCTGAAATTTTGCAGACGTGTGTGACATGACTACTCATCGATGCTCAAGAGATTCTAGACAAATAATTCTTTCTGGAGCGGAGATATTTGAGGCGAGATTGTTGCGAGCGGAACGATTATTTAGACAAGCTGGGTTCGCCGACAATATAATATCTCATCTCACCGGACACGGACAATCTGCGCATCGGAAGTCGGGCCGATGAAAGGGGAGTATTCACACTCTCGGACCGGCCGCTCGGCTCATCATCATTTGGTATCGACTGAAGGAGAGAAGGAGGAGGAGAAGGACCCGACGACTCGGGTAAGGAGTTTCTTCTGCTCCTCTGCTCCTACGAGAGGCACGGCGGGAAATGGGAGGGTGTTCTTTTACATCTCATTATCTCCCCTCTCCTGGAAGGAGGAGAGGAGATGAGGGGAGGGAGGAGAAGGGAAGAGGTCTCCATCACGGCGTCACTCATCATTAGGAGACACGACTCGATGGAAGGGAAGAGCAAGAAGAAGACGAAATGGCCAAATCTTTATCCCCGATGCATCATAATAAAAGAGTCGTTAGAGATGTAGCGGGAACAGCACATGGTGTAAATGGGGAGACGCCGTCGAAAAGAAGAAATTTCTGAAGTCTACTCTGATCACCGAAGTGATGTAAACTAGGAGGGATTTAAAATGTTGACTAATTACAAATTTTTAACGACTCTACTAGATTCCGATAATAACCTTGGTTAATCAGGAAGGGATAGGGAGGATTCCTCCTCCACGGCTTCGCTGTCGCCCTCGCCCTTCCCTCGACGTCCCTTCTGCTCTGCCTCTGTCGTATGGCAGAAGCCCTGAACTCGGCCGTTTTGATCACTCGGAAAGCATGGTTCACTTCCATTATTTTCGGCGCAAAACCAATTGAGTACGGAAAAGGCGCGAGGCAGCCGATTAGATAAACGATAAAGAAAAAATTTTTCGACCAGAAACAACAAATTTTCATTTTCCCTCGATAAGAGCTCAATGAGTGACCGGCGTTAAATTCTAGTGCCAAACACATCTTATTATCGACGAATCATTCTTTATTTGGCACCTACATAGGTGCATAACTCTCTCCATTGTCACTAAGCTGCCAGACGGCGAGAGAAACGCCGTTTTCAATTGAGAGGAACGCGAATTTATACACAGGGAACTGTCATAGAAACTGCACCGACGCTCATTGTCAGCAGTGAAATATTACCTTGGGACAGCAGCGGCTACCTGCGAAACAGCCAAAGTAAACGCAGAGGACGTCGGCGAGCACGAGGATGAGGACGACGGCAACGAGGGAAGCGAGGCTGCAAGGCAAGGAGTAATGAGCGAGTGCCAAGCACAAAATTGTAATGTCAATTTCTCAGCAAAGCCCAGTTTTAGATTCCCTATCTCCACCGAGACATGGAAACCGATCGTTCTCCCAACAATTCATCTTTCGGACCGATTCTGTAAGTATTATGATTCCGAAAATGAAAGATATCTGACACAATAGGGCCCAGCTCCAGTAGATTCATGCGCCGACGCAACCGACTTCTGCTGCTGTGGCTCGGAAACTGAATCTGAGCGTAGAAGAGGAAGGAACTCGCTTGTGATTGTGCGAGGGAGAGAGAGTCTCCCGTCACTGAGCTGCTCGTGTGGTCAGACATTTTTCCGCCGTTCTTAAAACGAACGAAATTGCACTTTATCGATTGGAGTGCTCAGGAAGATTCAATTTGAATAACGTCCGGAATTAGAGAAGAGTGAAAGCATGTGTCAAGTGCCATGAGACTGTGGCAATGCCTATCATCCCACGCTGTCGTGCAAACAGAAAGCAACTCCAGACTGTTCGTGCGTAGAAGACGAGAAAACGAGAGAGCAATCTCGAGAACTCTGGTTTATTTTCCCCATGAGATGTCCCGTGAAGTTCCCCGATATCTCGCGTGCATTCTTTTTTAAGTCACAAGGGGCGAGCTCTGTTAGGGCATCCATGGGCAAAGGGAAGAGAGTGTAGACGATGCAGAAAAGGTCCGGGCTCCGATTGTGAAGGGGGAGGAGGAAGGAAATGGGGAATTGGGGGAGGAAGGGAAGTGGGAGAGGGATGTGGTTTGAAAAGAGAAAGAGGATGGGGAGAATTGAAGATGAAATGGTGGAGAGGAGTAGATGAAGAGGAAGGGGACATGTAGTGGAGGGAGACTGGAAAAAAGAAACAGAACGAGGAGTGAGAGGATGTGGAAGGAGTGCGAAATTGGAATGGAAGATGAGGGATGGGGAAGTGGGGAATAGTCGATGATTCGATCGACCATCCCACTTTACATTATGTTACTGGGTTTATTTCATCGGAATTTCAATTGATGATAAAATATTTGTAGCGACGAACTTTATCGAGGTTTCCATGTTCTTCAACGCCTTCTTTCAATAATTGTTAACGCTCCCTCAAAGAAATGTATTCAAATTTATCAGTTCATTGCACAACTCGTCCCCTCTACACCCGATACTCGTTGCTGTCATCGTAGTTGCGGGGGAGCTGCCTCTTCAGTGCCCATTTCTGCTGGTCGGCCGCCGACTCCGAGAGCGAGAGATTGGCTCTGAATGAGGGGCATTATTTTACATCTCTTTTCCCTCTCTCTGCATGCAAATACATAAAATTATCTTGACAAATTATAGGCCATCTCGATCTCACACACAATCAGCTCGTCCGACCTTTCGTGACCTTGAGATCGAACTCAATGCACATTGTCGAAATCAACGTTATAACGATGTAGTCGCCTTTGACAGCCCTCTGGAGGCGTGATACTGGGGCATAGTTGGTGTCGTTCTCATTGCCCTGTCGAATTCTGGAATATGATTTTTGATCTCTTGATCTTTGATCTTCAGTTGTTTGTAAATATTGTGCCAATAAATATTTGTGCTACCTCTAGAGCACAAGAGAGGTATCTCGCTCAAAGATGGTGAAAATCCCTTTTAGCCTGTGACCATGTGAGTATGTACTAGGCGACATTTCCCACACTGCATTGTAAACGTCGCCAACTTTGGTGCGGTCCACACCACTGTAATGGACTGCACAGGACTCCCTTTCTTCCCTCCACTTCTCCTTCTCCTCACTTTATCGCAATTTGCTTCCTAAAGGGCATACATTAAAGCGGAGGAGGAATGATTTGGGGAAATATGGGTTGATCAGTTATGGAAAAAGTCGTAGACAATAAATAGCAGTTTGAAAAAGATGGGGGCTTTTCTTTTGTTTAAATCCTCGCAGCGAGGATCTCGAGGAGATCGCGGTCGTATTGCGCCGTCTTGGCAACCGCCATCGAAGCCAGAGTCTTGAGGCTCGGAACGCTGTAAGGAGATCCTTGATCCCTCACAAATCATTAAAAATTATTTTGTGTTTTAATAAAATTCACGAATAGTGTTGCATTCGCGCATGTTCACTAAAGAGCAACAAGTGTGATAATACTTTTTTATTGTTTAGTTTTTAAATTTCGTGAGCTTGAAATTACAATTGAAAAAAATCGGATATTGATCAGTTTTCCAATAAATGATCTTCGATTTCTGCTATTGATTACTCACATCCACGGATTGGCCACGATGCGAAGTTCTTCGGCCATTCTCGACGGCGGCTCGACATTCCCGATGCGCCGAGCATCACTGCGCAGAGGGGTGCTCTGCAGATTCATTTATTGATTTTTATATTTTTGATTATTCGTTTCTGATCTTGTTCAATGGCGCCTTTACAGTATGCCATGCAATATGCTTCAAGGACTCCAGCATATCCCTTGATATGTACATACATATATGCCCGGTGCAACTAAATTCTATATTAAACGAGGGCGGGAGATAACGTAAAAGGAGAGACGCAGGCTGCTCTCGAAACCTGCGTCTCTCCTTTCACGTTATCTCTCGCCTCGTTAATATAGAATTTAGTTGCACTGGATTTATATCTTGGGCTGACCTTGTCGTACAGAACAACTCTGCCATCGGGAAAGACGGTGGCGTAGAGCTTGAGTTCGATATAGGCGGGGATGACGATGCCTCTTCGATGGAGCTCGCGCCATCGAAGAGTGTCCATGCAGAGTACGGCCATCCTGGAGGACTGCGAGGGCAAATGGTGCGCCGCGACGACCAGCTGATGTGAGGAAACGTCGATCTTTGATCGTAGGTATTGCAGAGAACCCGAAACGTTCTAATTCACACGACCGGATAAGACGGATGACGGACTGCGCGCGCTTTTGAACTACCTCATCGAACCCCATTTCATGACCCCGTGTGATCCAATCGACCAAGAAAGGGGCCCGAGGGATGAAGATGAAAAGCGAGTGCCGTCCGTCATTGGTCTTATCCGGGCGTGGGAATTAGAACTCTTTGGGTTCTCTACAATAATCGATATTTGAACTTTGATCTGATTGTTAGATAATTAATATTTGTTCTTTGATCTTATTGTTAGATAATCGATATTTCATATTAGATATTCGATATTTGATCTTTGATCTTGCAATTAGATCTTTGAATTTGGATCTTCGAATCTCACAGTGTTCTCGGAGGCCTGGATAGCGCGGCACTCGTTTATTTCGCGAGCGCTGTACGGAAAGCTCGTCTCCTCATCTGGCGCTATGTTCTGGACAGCGATCGCTCCCGTCCTGCAAAGATCAAAGATCAAAATCGGGGAATGGACAAAGAACCAACGCGAAATCGAGGATGACGATGCGCCGCAGATCCGGGTGGCCATAGTAGCTTTCGGTGGCGATGAATCTACCAACGGTTACAGATCAAATAATATTAATTCAAATTTTAAAAAGGGATATTTTAGGGGATGTGAAGTCGCTTAGGTCGTTTAGTTGTGCTCGTCCGAGGGGGGACACACATATTTACTTCTTCTTTGGATACGCACCCAATTCTCGTCTCTCCCAAGAAGAAGGGGCAGCACTCAATAGGATTAGAAATCCACGGGAAGCTTCTCCCACCAGCCATCGCGTCCAAGTGTACATTGGCCTGCAGATTACATGAGATCAAGCTATAAACAAGATCAGGGATCAAAGTCCTTACATGAATTCATCTCATCATGCATGAACGCACCTTAGTGATCAATGCCGTGACGTCGATGGTAGATCGACCATCGCGTGGATCGCGCGGGAAGACAAAGCAGTATAGTGGCGCAAGGCCAACATCTGGATCCGATCCAACCACCACAGCCCACTCCTACAATGATTGTCGGGGGTACGGTAAATAAGGACTCAAGGGAAGATTTTTCGTCTCGACCGGTCGTGTGTCTCGTCTCTCTCGTCAAGACTCAGGTCGGTCGTCTACGTTAACTCGGACTAGATCCCCCTTTTAATGCACTAAATTGGAACAGCATTAGGGGTAGTTCCATAACACGAAAACGGTCCACAATATGAGTGCTCTAAGCATTCTAGTGGGCACGCTTAACGTGCTACGGATTGGATCGGATACGAGATTCGATGAATTTATGACGAGTATTGATTCTCTCCATTGCGAGGTAATCGGTGTATCGGAGACGGCACGGAAGGGAGTCGAATGCTTCGACGTGACGGGCACGAACTGGATGTTCTATGGAGGAGGATCCGAAGCAAAGGAAAGATCCGTCGCTGGAACCGGATTCTTTGTTCATCAATCCATACGAACTGCTGTACGACAATTCGTGGTCGTATCAAAGAGATTGTCATACATTGACATCCAAGCCTGCGGGCAAGCCTTCGGGCCAGCCTTCGGGCATGCCTCCGGGGGGCCAATCCTAAGACTGATACAAACGTACATGCCTACGGGCCAGGCTTCAGACGCCGAGTACGATCAGTGCCTCGATGAGATTTCATCAGTGCTCGAAAGACGCACCAAAGAGGCTAGGGCAGCGCCCAACCCCAGAGTGATCCTCATGGGTGATTTCAATGCCAGAGTTGGCAGGATCGAGGATCCACAGACTGAAATATGTCTCGGCCATTACGGTTATGGAAATCGGAACTCTCGAGGAGAGCGTCTCATTTCTTATGCAAACCAATACGATCTCGTGTTCAGAGACACTTTCTTCAGACTTCAATACCGAGACAGATTCACATGGAAATCCAACGATCATGTAACGAAGGCAAAGACACCCCGAGGAAATGGCAAGCTCTTCTGACTAAAATTGAAATCCACAACAAAATCGATTTCAATTCAGATCACAAATTCATTCGAATTCGAGTACGTCTGGAAAATGCATTCATCAAGAGGAGACGTGTTCCCGAAAAGGCCAAAAGCCTCAACCATGAAATATATCGGAACACTCTTCCTGAAATTCCACTCAACAATGCCTGGACACTCGAAGACAAATACAAGCAGCTGTTGGAAAAGATGAATGAAACTGCCAATGCTGCAATGGAAGTTAGTCCCGATCAGGCGTCAAAGTATTCTCCGCAGGACATTAAACGTCTATTCCAGATGAGAAAGGGTCTGAAAAATGACCATACGCCTATGGGAAGAATTTCTTTTGCAATGTACAACAAGCAGATCCGTTTGATGCTCAAGGAAAATCGGATTCAGAAAGAGATTGAGTTCGTGCGTGTAGCAATGCAAAGTGCCAGAAGTGCGAACAAGGCCATTATGAATGCAAAGAAAACGAAGAGTGAGCGATTCACTCGACTGAAAGACGCAGCCGGTAACTGGCAAATTGGGACAGATGAGATGAATAAAGTCGTGAAATCGGCTTTCGAAGACGTCTACAAATCGTCAGTTACTGTACCGTTCCATCTGCGTCGAGCAAAAGAAGGGTGGTCACCTTTCCTAGAAAGTGAGATAAAAAGGGCAATCAACCATACCAAAGCAGGGACTAAACCCGGCCCAGATAAGGTTCAATCTGGAATGCTGAAAGTTGATGACAAGATTGTTCCAGGTCTATGTACCTTTTTCAATCAATGCATGGAAGAAGGACGCGTTCCAGAGAAACTGCCAGATGCTCTCACAATCCTTCTATTCAAGAAAGGTGATCCAGGTGTCATTACCAATTACAGACCCATCTCACTCCTCAATACAATCTACAAACTGTTCACGAAAGTGATTCAACAGCGAGTCCAAGGAGTGCTGGATGAGGCCCAGACACCGGAACAGGCCGGATTTAGACTGCAATGGAACACATTTTCACAGTTCAGCAAGTGATCGAGAAATACAAGGAATATTCGGATACCCTCAAGGGAAGGAAAGAATTCTTGTATATGATGTTCATCGATTTCTCGAAAGCATTCGATTCCGTCGAGTACAATGCGGTGTGGAAATCCCTCCAAGATCAGGGAGTCCACCCATGCATCATTCGAATGCTGAGACAAATCTACAGCGTCAGTAAGTCACACGTGAAGGTGAACGATTCCAGAGTATCAATTACCATTGAGAGAGGAGTTCGACAAGGTGATACTTTCTCACCTGTCCTTTTCAC
>JACMIG010002699.1:4320-14371 GCA_014805385.1 Levipalatum texanum | reverse complement strand
GTCATTTTCGCCCGCGAGTGGGCCGCAACGCGCCAAATGGCCGCGTCGCGGCCCACCTTTTGGCACTTCTCCCCTCTCGCGAGACGCGCGCTAGTTTTCGAGTCATATCTCGACAATGCAATGAGATATCGAGAAACGGTAAAAAGCATGATCAATGCCAAGCCCAGGGCTAAACGATGAACGTAATTTCTGGCGTTTTGGTGCAGTTTTGTGAACCACTTAGCGGTCCCTGTCTATACCATCGAATTTACCATCTAAATATTTATAATTTTCTAACGTGTTTGCTTACGCCATGGCGTTATTGTTCCGGCAAAATTTGCTGTTGTCCAAGCGAGGCCTCGGACACTTCAGTCGCGTGGTGCAGGGCGCAGGTTGAGGAACACTGAGAGTTCGAATTTGATAGACCACCATTCTACATATGTCGCCCATTCATGTTCACATAAGGTTTGGAAAATTGTTTTACTTGATTCCTCCGCAGTCCTGTGGACTGTGTCCGTTCGGCCAAACTCTCTTATTGGCGTAACAATTGAAACTCGGATCGATATGCAAATTGGAAATTTTTCGATAGTTTGACAAATTTAGTATGACATGTAATTGATGTTTTCAACTTTGTTTATTAAAATGATGTTTGCTGGCCATTATCATTATAGTATATTTTTCTAATATTTTAATAGTTTTACCGTTCTCTCAGAAATTTCGGGTTCGTCATCAGACGACCAAAAGCCGGTGCAGGAGTTGCACTCGAAATTTGGCATCGGTTTACTGGATGTATAGTGAGCATTGGTATTTCTGAAATCCAATTGTGATCCACATTTCGTAACGATTCTACAGTAGCCCTATTCTTTGTGTAAAGTCTACTCACTTCCAGAATTCATTGACAATAAGATATTTGCCCACGCTGTGCGGGCACGTATATTCTTGTCTGTCTGCGCCTGAAAATCAGAATATTATTACAACGAAAATTTTTCACCCTACTGAACAGAATATTTTATGAACTCACTAGGATAAAGTTGGGAATTAATGCATGGACTGTTGATGATGCGGGGAGTTAAGCAGCGTCGGCGGGCCAAGCACCCATACCTAATTCAAAAATTGGAAGGATGCCAAGAACTGTCTTGGTATACGGCCAAAAAGCATTACGTGCAGCATCCGATTTGACAGCGGTTCATGGAATCACATTGTTTGGTTTTTCGGAGACAATTGTTTTTATCTCCTGTCGAAGAAGCATAGACTCCTCCAGCCATTCGAGCGCATACAACGGATTTGCTAGAATAACATTATGAAGAGGAGGAAACTTACATTGACGGTAAATGTAAATCGCCTGGTACACATGCCTACCTTTCGTTAAAAGCTGCTACTCTCCATGTACCGGGTTCAGCACAGATTTCATCTTCATTAGTAGTCCCCAAATTGAGAAACGGATGGTTGATGCGCTTGTAGCGCATGGATGAAGTGATGGGTTCTAGAAAGCTACTCATTCTCAGCGGCAATATATTCACAAAAATAAATTCAACTAAATGCCTCCTACCATTTCCGACTCCCCTCGCAGGTCTCCCAAATATAGATGAAGGTCCGTTGGCATTTATCCAGATTCCTCCGGATGATGAGAACCCTGGGAATATCATAATATTACGGCATCTAATTATAGTCCGGTATCATAGTGATGCTGAGGTGACGCGCAAACTACCTTCGCGGTAAGCAGCGTAGTGATCTATCTTCTGCGGCAAACTCGCAAGGTAGAATCCTACGCGGTCGTTGAACAGCGTAGGCAGGAAAGCGCCTTCTTCCTTGCATTTCTTAATGGCCTGGAAATCAGAGATGAAAGATCAAAGAAAAATCAATATGATTACATCGTCATAGAGCTCCGAATCGGAAACTTTCTTAAAACAAATATCTTCGAAAAGTTCATAGCCGTCGGAGCAAGTGATAGTTGGTTCTGAAAATAGAGATAGATCACCAAGAATGCTCAGAAACACTCGGATCAACCTGGAATTGAGAGCGAATAAACTCACCAGACTTGCACATGATTGACGATAGTTTCCCATTGGCTTCAGTCAGATCAACGTCAACCTTGATATTCGTGCGGACCTGAAGCAGGCCTTTTTTCAAAGATGAAATGTAACGAACCTCGCCAGGAACTTTGGTCGCTCTCCTGGAGCCCATAAGGATTTTCCCGCAAACTGTATTTGCTTCTGCCGAAGCGACTCTGGTAAAATATCCATTTTTATTTTATTTTTGTTCATTTTTTAATTAAATAAATATTAGTTACGATGCTTTGACGTAGAAATGGCAGGACCGCCCATCATAGTACGAGCGATACGGTATCACCGAACATTTCAGTTTGGCCGTGTCTCCTGGAGCGAACAGATGACAGTTCAAAAGCAAGCACCTACCGTATGCGCCGTATTGGGCGGTGGAGATGGCGTTTGCCTGCAGGACGAAATGTCCTAGGAAGATGAGGATCCACATCGGTTTGAAGGATGCGGAGCACACAGCACAGCCGTCTTTTATAACGATTACTGCTGCCGAATCAATGATCGCGGCCGATGGTCGTAAACGACGGTTCACTGAAATCGAGCTAAGAGAAAGGCGCGTTTTCAGCACTTCGGAGATGCCATTTGCAATGTGAAATGCTCTTGTGTTCAGATGTGTTCAGATGCAGCCCTAGTCGATAAGAGGAAGAAGGTTGTACGGAGGAAAGAACCTTTTCTGTATAATTAATAGCCAATTATAGAGTTGAAACCAATCAAAGGCAAACACTACAAGATTTGCACACACGTTCAAAAGTAAAAGGAGATAGAAGTGTTGGGACTATAAAATAAACGCAGTAATGTGGTGCCAAACTCTTTCACCCTTCAATATTTCATGATGGCATTATTTTCCGCAGACAAAACAACTATCGATGATCAATGAGCGTGCACCCTTTACGAGCCACTTATGTAATTTCCGATGGTAGTAACTTCTACGAATGCATTAGACAATGAGGAACTGCCATAAACGGATGTACAGAAATGAAAGTTCAAGATGACTAGAACACTAGAAGATCTTGAAAATTTGCCCAGTGACAATTCGAGCGTGATCAATCCTTTCCAGCTAAAACAATCTGCGGCATAAAGTAAGCGAATCTCGCAACGATAACAACTCAAAAGATCGAGAATCCCAGAGACAAACATAAAGTGCAGCTTGCGGAATATTTATTGGAACCATAGCGAGGCAAATATGTTTTCCGATCTTACTGTGCCAGCGCACTTTTCGGAAGAATATTTCGTCGCAGGATGCCCTGTGCACATACTCCATAGTCCGTGGTGGTTCAGAAGCTTCTCTTACAACACAGAAGCTTCTCCTGTGATGCAAAAGCTTCTCTGGTGGTTCGAAAGCTCATTTGGTCGAGCAGAAATTTCTACAATGATGCAGACGCTTCTCGTGTGATGCAGAAGCTCCTCAGATAGTTTATACACTTATCAGGTGGTTCAGATGCTTCTGTGGGTGTCAGAAGCGTTGCTAGTGGAGCAGAAGCTTTGCTGTACAGTTCAGAAGCAATTTTGGTGGTTCTGAAGTTTCTGTAGTAGCGCGCAGGATTCTATGGTAGATTAAAAGCTTCTTTGGTGGATAAGAACCTTCATTGACGGTTCAAACGCATCTCTGGTAGTATTGAAGCTTTGTTGATTGTACAGGATCTTCCTGGCGGTTACGAAGCTTTTCTGGAGTTGAAAAAGCTTCTTTGATGGTTCTTATGGTTCTTGAATGCGTGTTTTGAACCGCACTCTATTCGTTCTCGGATTTCTCTCTCTTTCTTTTTAAGCGCTAAGCAGGGGGAGACTCCACAAAATGAGAAAAGCTACTGTACGCTACGGCAAGGGCAGTATGTCAGTGGTATTGCAAACCTCGTCGTACCTACAATCAGGACCTTGATATTTGGTAAACTTCATCATCATACACCGCAGACCAGACAGGCTTGGGTTGATGCTCCGTTGATTTCTTCATCTTGCAGCTTTTCATGGAAAGCTCCGGCGTTTCGATTGAGGATTAAAATGAGTCATATCTTGGCTTCGTCGAAAAGATCTTTTGGCGAGGTTCGAGATATTTGCCCTTATCCACTGCCCTCCTGTCCCCTCCTCCTCCCCGCCTCTCCATCCCCTATTCTTCTCCTCCTCCCTCCTCCTCTCCCCCTCCTCTCTTCTTCCTCCTTCTCCCCTTTCCTCATCCTCTCCTCTCCTTATCCTCAACCTCCTCTCCCTCCCCGCCTCTCCGTCCTCTTCTTCTCCGCCTCCCTTCTTCCCTCCTCCTCCTCCTCCTACTCCTCTCTTCTTCTTTCTCCTTCTCTTCGCCCTTCACCTCTTGTCCCCTCCTCCTTCTCCTCCCCTCCTCTCTATCCACCTATTCTTCTCCTCCCTCGCCTCCGCTTCTCGCCGATGATTGAAAGATCAGTTCCGATGGGATATTTCCATCATATTTCTGTCTTGCTCAGCGGAGCGGGAGGATGTGCACTTGGTGTTATGAGGCATCGTGTTCTTTCCGCCCCGTTCCTTCCCCCAGCAATCGAAGGACAAGTCAAAAAGCTGTCCCAGGTGTGTGAATTCGTGACCCCTGCCACTACCATTTTTCGAGGCCTAACGTAACAATACCTCGTACGTATCACATCCCCACGCGACAAGTCTGAACCGTATTTTCTTAGAAAAGGAGTTGTCCAGGCGAACACTGAACTAGGCCTTATGTTATCGTGGCACCCAAAACTATTTACGGGCCTTGCGATTGCTCCAAAAATGCGTGTATCTTCTTGTCTGGATCAATGTCCTCACTCACGCAATCCCCTCTTCCTCATTCTGCAGTGTTGCGTGCATTTTGATGCATCTTTTGATCCTTCCTAATCCCTTCCCCATTCCAGACGTATAACGCTCGATCTCGACTTTGGCAAGTTTTCGTGAAATAGGATTACGTGAATCTGTGTGCAACCGAATAACTATGTCGTTTTTGCGCTGTCTTCTGTTGAAATCAACACGGAATCAATTTTGGAGGGTACTCAAAAGCGATGTCTTCAACGCCCACGCTCCCCATTCTGAAGCAGTACGTCCCCAATTGGGAACTCTACAACTTTCCCGAGTTTAATTGCAAGTGAGTGGATACTTAATCTCTGAAAACAGATCTTCGCAGCGTCATTCACCCTCCAGGAGAATGGTGGACAGTAAACTACGGCGAGCGCCAGCTCGTGCTTGGCATCTGGTCCCTGGTTTTTGGGACTGCCTGTCTGGTAAGGGCCTGTTCGGCACACTGCCAAAAACAACTTCTTGAAATATTGACAATTACCGTATACCCTCGTTTAGATCCTTTACATTCCGTGCATTTACGCGCTGTGGAAGGAACGCGCAACTTCATGCTACAAGGTGGGAACTTGTTGCGTTTTTCCGAGTCCCATCTCGGAACGCTATGAGATCACATTAATTTCATACAACGCGCGTATGAATCCGATCGTTGATTACTCAAGATATATGATCTTTGGGGGAACATTTCACGAGCTCATGTAAAAACTCTTTCGCGGAAGGAAGTGTTACTTCCCACATGCGACGTCATCCACTCAGATTTGTGGCCGGCTAGAATGTTGCCGTCTTCTTTTCTAACTACACTTGGAAAAACATGAAACATCTCCTGACCTCAAGCAATCCCAAAAGCCACGTACAGTGCGATTCCGAGAAGGTTTGCATGACTCAGAGTGCCCTTCTCGCGCTCAGAACAGAGCTCTTCGAGAAAAACAACCTTTAGAATTATTGCTTCTTGTTAATTCCTCCGTGACATCAACCAACTCCTCCGAAGACACGTAGTCCGTCCCCTAAAGCGATGTGCACTCTGTGTGTCACTAGTGAAGTCCATCCTCCAAGTTGATAGCTACTCCGGAAGTCTCGAATTCTAAGGCGTCATTTCGTAGTCAGAATAGGGCTATTGTGTGATGACATCAACGTCGTCGGGAATAAAGACGACCAGACAAAGATCATCTGTGCAGATGCTGTACGGTGCATGTCGTCATGAACAAACACTGTTTTTGTTTTTAAAAACAAGAAAGAAAGGAACTTGTATGGTGCGTCAACAAAAAGTTGTAAAAAGAAAACATCTTCCCAGTCCATCTTTACTGCTGCGACTGCTGTATTTTTTCAGATCATGATTTGGCTCTCGGGCGCAGACGTCATCTCGATATACTTTGCTTGTTTCAACTACGGCGTGCTCTCGCTGCAGGCATGCTAAATGCTTCTATTTTATTATTCCATTATTCAATGCATTTCAGGGGGCAGTCTACTGCAGTTCCCCGCTCTACAACTGGATCACGGGCTGCATGACGATGGGTATTGTTTTCCAAAACATTTTTTCATCTTCAAAATGTTCTTATCTTGCTTTCTGGGTAGTTGTTAGAAATATATTTGAACCCAATTTTGGCATTGGTCCAAGAATATCCACTCGATTTTCTAGGGATGTGGGCTGCGACATGCATGGGCTGTTTGCTCCTCGTCAGCAATCGCCTTCTGGAACTCACGGGACGCTCCCAGTACCTGTTGAAGGTGCGGTTGCACGCCAAACTTATTGTCGGTGGAATGGATGTCCCGGACAATACGCTCATCGCCCTACGATCTCTCTCCACTGTTCTATCGTTGTCTGGCTGTTAGAGAAACGAGGGAACAGTGGAGAGAGATCGTAGGGCGGTAAGCGCATTGTCCGGAACGATCATTCCGCCTCCAATAGCTCTGAATTGTTTTCTTTGCAGCATGGTTGGCCAACTTATTGCGCTCTCGCTTTTGCAACGTTCTACGGCATTTTCTATATGATCCTTGCTCCACCGGTAAAAATTATTGGGAGGAACATGAAGAAGAGATTTTGATAGACCCTTTTCAACTCGAAAGGCCGCGCCATTTTCATCAATCCTATTATTGTAGCTGCTCCGAGTGTGGTACGGTAATTTAGCGGTTTTTATACTTTTTTTTGCAAACATCTACATATTCAAAGCTGTGGAAATATCATTTTTTTAGAAATACGTTTCGATTCCGCAACTTATAAATGACATGGTGACGGGGTTCAGCAATGTTATACTCTACTCCATTCTCGTAGTGGTGTACTTCGTGAAGAGGGTATGTTTCATTGTAGTGGTGCCAAAGCTGTTCCGTTTGCGTTCCGTTTGACCCTGCTCTCTCTCCACTGTTCTCTCGTTTCTCTAACCTATCTGGGCGGTTAGAGAAACGATAGAACAGTGGAGAAAGAACAGGTGCAAACGGAACGCATATGGAACAGCTTTGGCTCCACCATAATATCTAATGCGGGGCATGTTCGACAATCAATCAATCCAGAGATCCACAAGCGGCAAGGAGACAATCAAGCGTTCACGCGCAATTCTCATTCAAGCTGTTCTCATATCCATCTTTAACTTTATCCCGAACATGGTGTAAGTCGTACTGTCTAATAACAAATCTAGCATTTCTCTGCAGTTACACGTACATGAACTTCTTTGAATTCCCTCCCTTCGTCATTATCATTGGCCAATTGTCCTGGCAACTTTGTCACGGTATGTTTTTGGTTAAATGGAAAATTCGCAAATTTTCAGGAGCCCCTCCTTTCATCTACCTCTTGATCAACAGAAAAGTACAGGTCCGTTAAAAAGATGCAAACAATTACTTTGCGTGGGAACAGAACGTCACTAAGTTATGGCATATTTCCGCCGTAATCCTGAAAATACCAATCGATTTATGATTTTAGCAGGTTTGCTAATTACAAGTCAACTACGTCCATACATCGACTTTACAGCACATCAAGAAGCCAGAGAAATGAAACCACTATTTTGAGGGACACATCCGAAAACTGATCATGAGAACGAGCGGGATTGCGCCCATGAGCACGGATGCCGCCCCTGCCGTTCCCAACCAACAGAAGCATCAATCCAATACACCCATCTCATCCGCGTAGACATTTGCACGAGAATGACGACTATTAAGGTGGTGCCAATGCTGTTCCTTTTCGAGTTTCATTTAAACCCAGGCTACGCCCTCCTTGTGTATTCGACTTTATTACAGAGTGTACGCGCTCTCAAATGGCACGCAAGGGGACGTGGCCGAGGTGTAAACGGAACGTGAAAAGGAACAGCTTTTGCACCACCGCCATATCACCTTATATATTTTCATGGATATTTGTTACTTCATAGTGTGATTATCCTAACGTTTACCGTGAGTTGTGCTTGTTTGAACGCAGTTTGTGATCTCCACTATAATAATAGCTCACAATTTTAGAAACCGCTCTGTTATTCAATGTAAATCTGTATTTATTCGACCTTTTTCATCACCTACAATCAGATTGTACTTGTCTGTAAACAATAAAGTCCTTTGCCGCATTCTCAAAAGATCGTTCACTTGACCATCCCTCTTTATTAGATCCGCTCGCTATCCCACGAGCTTGCGTTAATTTCTTCCAGTTTAGCATCGCCGTGCGAAGGTGACTGAGGGGTGTCCCCGCGCCCTCTTTTTTTGGTACGGTAATTTAGCGGTTTTTATACTTTTTTTGCAAACATCTACATATTCAAAGCTGTGGAAATATCATTTTTTTAGAAATACGTTTCGATTCCGCAACTTATAAATGACATGGTGACGGGGTTCAGCAATGTTATACTCTACTCCATTCTCGTAGTGGTGTACTTCGTGAAGAGGGTATGTTTCATTGTAGTGGTGCCAAAGCTGTTCCGTTTGCGTTCCGTTTGACCCTGCTCTCTCTCCACTGTTCTCTCGTTTCTCTAACCTATCTGGGCGGTTAGAGAAACGATAGAACAGTGGAGAAAGAACAGGTGCAAACGGAACGCATATGGAACAGCTTTGGCTCCACCATAATATCTAATGCGGGGCATGTTCGACAATCAATCAATCCAGAGATCCACAAGCGGCAAGGAGACAATCAAGCGTTCACGCGCAATTCTCATTCAAGCTGTTCTCATATCCATCTTTAACTTTATCCCGAACATGGTGTAAGTCGTACTGTCTAATAACAAATCTAGCATTTCTCTGCAGTTACACGTACATGAACTTCTTTGAATTCCCTCCCTTCGTAATTATCATTGGCCAATTGTCCTGGCAACTTTGTCACGGTATGTTTTTGGTTAAATGGAAAATTCGCAAATTTTCAGGAGCCCCTCCTTTCATCTACCTCTTGATCAACAGAAAAGTACAGGTCCGTTAAAAAGATGCAAACAATTACTTTGCGTGGGAACAGAACGTCACTAAGTTATGGCATATTTCCGCCGTAATCCTGAAAATACCAATCGATTTATGATTTTAGCAGGTTTGCTAATTACAAGTCAACTACGTCCATACATCGACTTTACAGCACATCAAGAAGCCAGAGAAATGAAACCACTATTTTGAGGGACACATCCGAAAACTGATCATGAGAACGAGCGGGATTGCGCCCATGAGCACGGATGCCGCCCCTGCCGTTCCCAACCAACAGAAGCATCAATCCAATACACCCATCTCATCCGCGTAGACATTTGCACGAGAATGACGACTATTAAGGTGGTGCCAATGCTGTTCCTTTTCGAGTTTCATTTAAACCCAGGCTACGCCCTCCTTGTGTATTCGACTTTATTACAGAGTGTACGCGCTCTCAAATGGCACGCAAGGGGACGTGGCCGAGGTGTAAACGGAACGTGAAAAGGAACAGCTTTTGCACCACCGCCATATCACCTTATATATTTTCATGGATATTTGTTACTTCATAGTGTGATTATCCTAACGTTTACCGTGAGTTGTGCTTGTTTGAACGCAGTTTGTGATCTCCACTATAATAATAGCTCACAATTTTAGAAACCGCTCTGTTATTCAATGTAAATCTGTATTTATTCGACCTTTTTCATCACCTACAATCAGATTGTACTTGTCTGTAAACAATAAAGTCCTTTGCCGCATTCTCAAAAGATCGTTCACTTGACCATCCCTCTTTATTAGATCCGCTCGCTATCCCACGAGCTTGCGTTAATTTCTTCCAGTTTAGCATCGCCGTGCGAAGGTGACTGAGGGGTGTCCCCGCGCCCTCT
>JACMIG010002698.1:0-14374 GCA_014805385.1 Levipalatum texanum | reverse complement strand
AAGTCGCGTTAAACGGCGCTCTGAAAAAAAATTTTTTTTGTGAAAAATTGAAGCAAAAAATAAGAAACTCAAATTTTTTTATTTCAAGTTCCTAGGTTAAGTCTATCAAAAGTTATGATTATTCGAAAAATCGCGTTTTTCGATTTTTGAACGACTGCCATTTCCCGCCCATTACAGTAATCCACCCAAATTTTTTTGCATATTTCTTAGGTAACCAGGTACTATAACTGGTTCAAGCGGTAAGTGCTACGGATCAACTTGGGCGGCTGGGACCAGAGCACCAGGAGCTCTCCTCGAGCTCGGATGAGACTGGCTCTTAATTGTTTGTATGCTTCAGGCGTTCAGTGGATTTCGAGATGTTACAAATGCCATTCATGACTACGCTGGATTGCCGATTTGCGGGATCGGTTTCATTCTCAATGGTATATTCAACACGAAATTTGATTTCTGGGTACTTTCAAGTCATCTTTGTTTGCCTTCTTCTTCGCAAGAATCTGCGCTCGAATTCAATGAACCAGTTCTTGTTACTGACTGCCATTAATTACTCACTGACAACGTCCCTTTACTTCTTCGCCTCAATTGTTCGTGATTTACGAGTCCTATTACATTTCGCACGCATTTTAGGTCAATGGCTGCGATCCTTTCATATATTCCGCAGTTTTCAATTATATTGATTACTTCCGCTCTGTATTTGGGACAACGATACGCATATCTTCGCTTTACCTCACGGTTTCGCTCACGGTTCTAAGGTGAGGCTAAATAATTGGGATTATAACAATTTATAAAATAAAATAAAATAAATACAATTCAGAGCTCTCCGATTTCATCAAACGATGTACAAGGGCTCCTTCCCGAACATTCCCTGGATCGAATCGAATGTCGCCGCCATCTCCTTCATGCTCGCTTCCTATGCTATGGGAATCGTCGGAAGTTCTCCAAATTTCTTCAAGTACGAAGTAAGTAGTTCATCAAGGACAAAGTAAACAGAAATTTTGTTGACATCGATTTTTGCATACTACACGTATACTGTAAGTGTTTGATTGAAAACATACCGGTACGTACCGATCAGGAACCCGGTACATGTCCAGTATATAACCCCGGTGCAGATAAAAACTGTAAAAAGTGCGTTTCTGTGGCTCGTGTGGACACAGTATCCAAAAAGGCCATTTTTATAATTGCTCATAAAAAGTTTATAAACATATTTTCATCTTTCTAATAGTTTATGATGTTGAAGAAGCATAATGCGCACCTTGTTGTTTCATCAAAAGAATGAAAAAAAGTTTTACACAATTGTTGGAGACGCTTTCCGGCATGTACAGCGCATTGCGCTGTACATGCCGGAACAGTATATTGAACATGTAGAGTTTTCAAATTGGCATGCTTACAGCTGTACGCACTAACCGAGGACGATACGATGGGCGATTGGTGCGATGGACAATTCGGATGGAAAGAGGGTTGGTTTCGCAGAACTCTTGATCTTGGAACTTAAAGACGGAGTTGGAGCAACTTTGTAGCCGCCGTGTGAGTGCATTTGCCCCGTACGTAGACGTATGGGCAAATGCATTCCAATTGTTGTTGGCAAGGTGCCAAAAAGTTGCTCCTACTCCTTTATTTTTTTTTTAGGAGACATAGTCCACGGCTATATAATCGACTATGTTGACCAGCCGTGCGAGATCACGCGATTGTCCTTTTGGATTTCATGTCAGTTCATGCATGTTCTTAGAATATTCTGGCAAGTTCCACTTTACAACTTTATGCGGCAACTGTTATTGTTTTGCGCCCAAGCAATTCTAATTTCCCGTTCCGCGACACTGTGTTTATCTCATAGTCCCCTTCTGCATCTCCGGAACAAAAAGGACTACGAGGCTGAAATTTTGCATGCCAGTTGGACCTGGATTCCAACCGAAGCCTGCAAAATTTGAGCAACAAACTCTTTGATGACGCAGAGATACAGGAACTTGACGTTATGCCTCCCTATCGATAATTTAGAATTGCTTGGGCACTTGACAATAAGAATCTCCACGAATCCCCACGAATATTGGATGATCCCCGTTAGGTTGTGCTGCAACCAAAATTTCAGCGATTTTCGCCAACCTTCTTCCCTGCTTTCTCCTATTGATCTCAACGATTTCTTTGCTCGCAATGCTCGCGCGACTTAAGATGCAGCGCATTGGAACAATGGGAAGCACTGGAGCAAAGGTATCGTCTAATTCCCACGCCCGGGCAATGCCACGGATGGAGTGCGTGTACCCTCGGTTTAGCTTCTATACCTATTGAATCACACAGGGTAGCTCAAAAGAAGCACGCTTTCCGTGATTTGTCGTGTCGAGGCGTCATGAACTCTCCTTGAACTACAATATTCCATCGATGTAAAAACAGTTATTAGATTCTTCTTTATAGGAGAAGCGGACGATGCATCTCGTTGTCGCGATTGCAGCAGCATTTCTTGTATGCGAAGTACCGGGAGGAATCTTCTATGCCGTCATGAGTGAGCTTTTATAACATTAAAGAAGGTCTGGCAGCAACTTCCATGCAAATTACCGCTCTTAATGCGAGTTCATTTGTCCATACGTCGACGTATTCAAACGAGAAATTTCCAAAAGACGACGTTTGGGCAAATGCACTCCATTAAGAGTGGCAAAGTGGATGCCAGACCTTCTATAACGTCAGTAACACATATTCAAATTCACAGTCTTCAAGCCCGAGATGCAGCTTGTACAAAGTGACTTTTATTCCCTACTAAATACACTTACAATATTGAATGAATCTTTCGGATTCATCATCTGCGCTTCGATGAGTGGTGGCATAAGGTAGTGATTTTTTTGCCGTTTTTGTAAAATTTAACTTGAATTTAGGGATGAACTCTGGCGCATCCTGCGGCTGACTCCGAAATCGGTCGTGCCTAAACGAACAGTCTCAAATGTGACCACTACGACTATTTAATTGTGTAAATTTGTGTATTTTTCATGTTAATGGGTTCGAAAAAAGCAATGCATTTATCGTGAAACAATGCATTTATCGTGAATAAATATAATATTCTGTGCGGCATTAACGAAGTAGAAAAGTAAAATGTTCATGCTATCATCGGCTCAATTCGGTAAAGAGGCAAAATGCCAAGGATATAAACTTTGCTTTCGTGTCTGTTCATCAGATTCCTTCATGAAACATACATACGCTTAATCCGAAACTTATTTGTACTTTCGGATATTTTGATCAAAAACGTTATAAACCAACCTATAAATTGTTGAGCATATTCTGCTGTCTGTCAGAAGTTTCACCAATAGTGTGCAATTCCCACGATCTTTCGACTGGCTGTGAAATAAGCAGCCACGAGACTTCTATCTGCTAAATGTTGCGTGCGTTTTCGTGCTCTTACCCGCATATTATGTGTAAATTGCGGGTCTTGAACATCACCAAAACATGCTGGCTGCACAACAATAACACAATATTCTTTCATATCTGCACACGCAATATTTGTAAAAGCAGCAATTTTGAAATTACCTGTCGCTGTCCACTGAATGCGTTCCACTGAGTATGTTTCATTGATTTCATTATATGTAACTTGTGTCGTCGTTTGAGATTATTTATTGAGTTCTGTTGATTAAGCGCACTAGCCTTTGCTCCTGCACCACTCACGAAATACAGACTCCTTTTGGGTTCACACCAATTGTTCGATGTTAGTGACCCAATAGCAATCCAGCGCCGTTAATTTTGCGGGGACTCAATAACCGGAAAGCAAATCTGGTGTCAACAGAGAGAGCCGTCAGCATTCAACTTCGCGGAACAGCTGCACATATTCGCAACTTCCGCAATCCAAATCTAACTATTCATGTTCCATCGATCGTAAAAGATGAGTGCAGCTTGCCTGAACATCTCAGAAGAACTCCGCTCATACTACACAAAGAATATAACAGAGGTTCGCTTTATGGCTCCTTATTTTCTTTGCTATCGGTTTCAGATATTCAGTGGATTCCGCGAAGTTACATTTACTATTCACAACTATGCAGGATTACCGATCTGTGGGATCGGGTTCGTTTTGAACGGTGAGGTTGAAAATCAATATTTCGATCAATATTATTTTAGTGATCTTCATCGGTCTCTTACTACGAAAGAATCTACGATCGAGCTCGATCAACCAGTTCTTGCTGCTGACAGCAATCAACTATGCGCTCTCCTCGGGACTTTACTTCTTCTCCGCAATTGTATGTCGACCGTGTGGCATCCTGTTGGTCCGGAAACTGTTTGTCATGACGGAGAAACGAAAAACAGTGCAGAAAAATAAACCCTTCTGAACGCTAAAACGGACGGCGCCCACAACCAACAAAAGCAAATGTTCAGGGCGATATAAGTTAGCTTGAACAAAATTGTGGTCAATCACAATGAAATAGTCATAAACTTTCAGACCATCCTAGTGACTACAAAATCGAGAGATGTTTTTGTGAATTGTTGCAGTTTGATAGCTGTGATCCTTTCACATATCACGGGTTCTATGTAAAAATTGACCAAAATAAAATTCAGACGGATCTAGAAAGTGAAGTTGCTCGGAGCAACTTTCTAGGTGGTGGAGGATGTTGAGGGTCCACCCCATTGCACAATCGCAATTTTGGATGGTCGAAGTTCCCTTACAGAAAAATAGGAGAAAATCGGAAAAACTGACTTTTGTCAATTTGATGTATTTTACATTTGATTTTTTAAACTTCTGACGAGAGAGCGTAGAATCCCAGAAGTTTTATGCAAACACAAGTGTTAAACGCTCTTTTTAATGGCACCCATATAATACCGATAAACGCTATTTCTTAAGAGATAATAACGAAAAATGATATTTTCCGAGTCTGAAAAAGCAAGAAAAATTAAATTTAAAAATAGGCAGAGGTCGAGTTCAATGGCCATAATTAGTGCATAAATGACTTTATGCCATGTGCCTCAGGACTGCAGCAAAACTTCGGGCGATCTCGTGGATCTAACATTTTTTTCCGATTTTTGAAAAAATATATATTTTTATCGTTTTTCGATTTTTTGTACTTTGTTGTGTCCCCGGACCAGTGGTATATTTTGTAACATGGGTGGGTCCAAAAAACGTTTTTTGGGTCATTCGGTCAGAAGGTGCCCCCCTCTGTTAGGTAGATATATCGATTTTTGTGCTTTTATCATCGGAAAAAACGGAGCTTCTTCACGATTTTATTTAAATTAGTCACGTCTTCTCTGAAAGGTCTGAACACAAAGGGTTTATTGTACGAAAGCTGCTCTACAAAACCCGCACCTGAAGTCCCTGAACAGTCGAAGGACTCTTGAGTTACGTTCGAAAATCCAATGTCCGAGAGTCTGAAAAGACGGTTTTTGAGCGTATGTCCATGAAAGAGGTGTAATATGTGACTTTTGAATTTTTTTCTGATTTTCCATTAACAATTCTACAAAATCAGTTGATTTGGGAAACTTTGAAAGGGAAAATGGATTTCAGTCGGGTTGAAAAACGCCGAAAACCGCCGGTTTGGGAAATATGCGTTTTGACAAAATGAAAATATTTTCATGAAAAAGAGCATGTCTGGTCACCTATAAATCCGTTTCATTCGTTTCATTATCTCCTTATGTATCAGCAGGACGATAATTCGCAAAAGAGACGAGTTCCGCGACGGCGCACCCACTTCAAAGAGGCGTAACAAGCAGATCCCTATCCCATGGCAATCTCATATTGAAGTTATCGTAACGCTCGGGAATCATCTAGAAGTGACCATCCAAATACTTCGACCATCCAAAATTGCGATTGTGCAATGGGGTGGACCCTCAACAACCTCCACCACCTAGAAAGTTGCCCGAGCAACTTCACTATCTAGATCCCTACAGAAGTTTACTTTTACACAGAACCCGTGATATACCGAGGTTTACAACATTGTCTTCTTCATTCGTGCCGTCGGTGCGACGACGATGCACACGTCTTCGCTGTACCTCACTGTATCGCTCGCGACTCTCAGGTCGGAGTTGTCATTCGATGTTCTTGAGCTAAAATAAGGCATATTACAAGAAAAAATCAAGCATGGCAAAATATTACAGTATGTACGTTTCAGTAAAAAATTTTGTTTAATCGGCAGTCGATATTCAATTTCATGATATGTTTCGCTCGAATTCCATTTATCCAAAATGTATTAGAAGTTGATATTCCGTTGAAAATGGAGTTGAAAAAAAATCTGCATTTCCATTATGTTTCCGAGGCACGAAAGATACTCAACCAATTCAGGGCCCTTCGCTTTCACCAGACAATGCAAAAGGGAGCCTTCCCGAACATTCCGTGGATCGAATCGAACGCCGCCGCCGTTGCCTTGATGATCGCATCATTCGCAATGGGAGTCATCGGCAATACTCCGAACTACATCAAGTATAGAGTAAGGGTGTGTTATTTTATTCCAAAACAATAATTGTTTGACTAAATTGTCTTTTCAAAGCATTGTAACGCTAAAAAGTTTGTCCTGAAATACACCCTAAGGGGGGTAATTCAGGGGTATATATTATGCAGTTCATTCAAACACGGATCTTCATTATGATGCCTTATAAATTTGCAATGATTCCAGATGTACGCAGTGGGAAGCGTCAATGATACGATCGATGAATCATGTGTCGGACGTTTCGGATGGGAAGAGGGTGGGAATCTCGTAATTCTTGACCTTCGCACTCTATTGTGGTGGTGCACAAGCTTGTCCTTTTTGCGTTCCGTTCCGCGGAATTCCGACTGTTCTCTCTCCATTGTTCTCGTTTCTCTAACTGTCTCACCAGGTTAAAAACAGTGGAGAGAGTTTCGCACCTATTTGCGAAATTCGGACAATCCTCTGCACCACCAGAAACCCTTCAGGAGACGTAACACACGGCTACGTCTTCGACTACGTTGATCAGTCCTGCGACGTCAAGAGAGCGTCATTCTGGGTTACTGGTCAGTCTATATTTTTGAGACGTTCATGGGCACATCTGGTTGAGTTTCGGGACAGAACGAATAGAGCTATGAAATTTCGGATGATTGATGGAATCTTTATTGCGAGTGGAATTATAAATTTAAATAGCCATGTTTTCTCCGCTCGTTATTGCACTATTTCATCTCTACCTTTATTGCCCGAGTCCACAAGGCTGATGATATCGGCTAAGTTATTGTGGTGTCCTTCAAACGAGCGAAAACAGAATGTGGATAGTTTCAGCGGTACAGGCCATTCTCAATAACTGTAGATGCAATGCTACTTTTAAGGGTGGTTGCTATCTGTTGATGGAGTAAGTAGACACAAGAATAAATATGATGGAACATACACAGGTAGGAATTAGTCAGTAACTTTTCAGCGATAGTCGCGAACCTCCTTCCCTGTCTTCTCCTCCTGGTCTCTACAGCATCACTCGTGGCACTGCTCGCTCGCCTGAAGGCACGGCGTAGCGAAACGATCGGAAGTAGCGGTAAAAAGGTAATCACATCTCATTCTCATTTCGACGAAACCCATCTCATTTCGACGAACCCTTTACGCGGACGTGTTTATGCAGCTGGGGTAGTTCTGAGAACCGATAAGGCTCAAAGAACGTGTATTATCGAGAATCCAAGGGTAGCAAATTTCCACGTCACAAACTATGCATGATTGTGCACTGATTGATTGTGCAAATCTATGTACCGTGTCTATCCGTATTGTATTGCCAGTTCGGTCAAACTGATCTGGCTAATGATTTAGGACCAAGATTAACGGTGGTGGATGGCCAGGTTCCTCGTGGATCTTGAAATGATGCTAAATGCGGTAGATCAAGAGTTTATGCAGTCCGTCAATCATATTATCGGGCATGAGAATGTGTCGCACTTGTTTGCTCTACACTAATCTAGTTTCACGGACCACCTTCAACGAAGTGTTTACGGCTCTATGGTGGTTCGAATAACCAAGAGAATTCAAAGAACGAGTGATACTATCGAGTGGGGAAGTTGTTCGTTTTAACTTTTCTAACAGTCCTTTCTCATGACACTCGTCTTGTTATTCCCCTACCACATTGATTCGAAGTGTGAAATATTTTCTCATCTGATCGGAGGAATCAACGTTTTATAATCGAAGAAGAACGCAATAAGAACCTTGCGAAACTTATAATGAAAAACCAAAAGCAGATATATTTGTTTTCAGGAAAAGCGCACGATGCAACTAGTAGCTACGATTGCCATAACGTTTCTAATCTGCGAAACACCTGGAGGACTCTACTTTGCGGCTATGAGTAAGTGGAAATTTCCAGTTTACAATAAGTTTCGTAACCTAACAATAACTTAAACTGATTATTATGTGACGATACATAGTGCGGTTTTTCACTCAGTTCAATAATTCTTCGATGCAGGCATCAAGCCCGAGCTGCAGCTTGTCCAGGAGTCATTTTACGCCTTGACGAATACATTGGCACTTTTGAATGCCGCTTTCGGCTTTATTATCTGCGCTTCGATGAGCGGAATCATCAAGTAAGGGAAGACGTATCGGTATTCTATTATAGATGGTAAGAAAACGTTGCGGAAGATACGTTCATTACTCTCCGGCAAAATAGGCAGCTTATCAATCGTCTCTGCCCATTCACCCAAAAAAAATCCATGACTGCGTATGATAATACCGATGCGCAGTCATTCTCATGGGATCAACGAAATAATTGAAAACGTGACGCCGTTGACCTACATTCAAACTGGTTGAAACACACTCAATGAAATTTAGGGACGAGCTCCGCCGAACACTTCACTTGGCCCCGACATCAATCGCGCCCACGCGAACCGTTTCAGCTGTGAACGTTTCGAAGATTTGAGTCTCATTAAGAACCAATATGTGGAAGAATTCTCGTCATAAAGAATGCTAAATCCTCTTCCTTTTAGCCATGTTGTGATAAAAACACAATTGATCTATTAGCTCGAACAGTGCGCAATCCCAATCAATACACATAAATGGGGAAATAGGAATGGGAGTGTGTGCAATGGCAACCGAGGTGAAATCATCTTTGTTAATACACGTGCTCATTACGCCTCTTCATAAAACATACACATATTTTGGTTACGATTTGAGTTTTGATCTAGCTGCTTATTTTCTTTCTGCCCATTGAGGCCTGGAATGCGTAATATGCAGTCGTCCATCGGCGTTCAAACGTTCATTCTACACAATTGTGTTCCATCCGGGCCACCAACCCCTACTTTTAGTTACCACCGAAACAGTTTCTGCGTATAATAACTAGTGGTCTTATAATATACATCTTGTTTTTCTGGCTGTCCCCCGCAGAAATGGCCACTTTAATTATCGGGGGCGCAATTTGCTGGTAGTATAATCGCGCGTCAGCGGTCCTAACAACTTCTCGGGACAGCTGAATCGGCTCACTATAGTCCACTACGTCCATGCCCACGACCTTACTATCACCAAATAGTAGTCCATTTTCTCTATGACGACCTCCTGCTTGAACATCTCTGATGAGCTCCGAACCTCATATATTGACGTATTGAACTTTTACTCTAATTCAAATTATGGCGAGATTTCAGGCATTCAAAGGATTTCGCGTTGTAACATTTACCATTCAAGACAGTGCCGGGCTGGCCATAAGTGGCATTGGTTTTGTTTTGAATGGTACTTTTTCGAAAACGTATTTTAGTTGATTGGTTAATTTAAAGTAATATTCACCTGTCTCCTGCTACGCAAGAATCTGCGCTCGAATTCGATTAATCAGTTTCTACTGCTGACTGCCATGAACTATGCACTATCGTCCTTTCTCTATTTCATCACTGCTGTCGTTAGTCGACTAATATTATGGCTAAACAAGGACATTTCATTGGCTGAGACCCATGAAAAAACTTCATATTTGCAGTTTGATTACTGCGATCCTTTCACGTGGACCATGCCATACAATACTCTCTATTTCATCCGGGCTGTTTTTGCGACTACGCTGCACACTAGTTCACTCTACCTCACTGTATCACTTGCGGCTCTCAGGTCTGAAAGATGTTACATTTCAAAGAGAATTCCTTGTCGAACAATTTTTATTGGATATGTGAAATTATGTTTCACGTGAATTCAATGCTGCCAAATATAGCGTTGGAGAAAATGCGTTTGGTGATCGTGTTCTATAATTACAATTTCATGTTGAATCATTTGTGCTAAGCCACTTCAGGGCCCTCCGCTTCCACCAAACGGTGCACCCTAGCTCCTTCCCGAACATTCCATGGATAGAATCGGATTCTGCCGGCGTTGCCTTGATGATTGCTTCGTTCGCTATGGGACTCATAGGGAGTTCTCCTAATTTCATTAAATACAGGGTAGGATCAAGCTAAGAAAGATGACAAACTATTATCTCAAAATTTCAGATCAGAGTGGTCGGAACCTATGAGTACACTCTTGGCTCCGGGTGCGCCGGGCGTTTCGGATGGAAAGAGGGTGGGTATCAGGGTGGTCACGTATTGTAAGGAACACCGCATGCTTTTGAGCGACCGCTTTTTAGCTTAATTTATTGATTAGGCGATATACGCAGAAGCTAAAAAGCGCTCGACAAAAGTTATTTGATCTTTGATCTCTTGTTTTTCACCGTGATATGTGATCCTTTAGGAGACCTACCTCAGGGCTATATCTTTGATTATATCGTCCAGTCGTGCGACGTCAAGTTCGCGTCATTTTGGGTTACAGGTCATTTTTCAAGTTGCGTTGAAAGGGTTGAGTTTCGAGTCCCTTTCAAAAGCGATATCCATTGTGCATCTGCAATCGTATTCACAGAGTGTTGGGCTATAAAAACAGGAAATCTGAAAAGGGAATAATCGTTTATAGAAAGGTTTATTTTAGAACATTTTAGAATAGCCTTAGTTCATTTTATTTTTTTTTCATTTATTGAAGAAATTCAGACCAGAAAGAAATGGATTACGTTTCACAACCATCTTTGTTAATCTGTCTTACCCATCTTTTCCAATGTTCGAGAAATGCAATGATCAACACCTATTCAGCCATATTCGCCACTCTCCTTCCCTGCCTTCTCCTGCTCATCGCGACAGCTTCGTTACTCGCTATGCTCGCACGCATCAAGACAAGGCGCATTGCATCGATCGGGAGCAGCGGAGCGAAGGCAATCTAGTTTTCTGATTTATAGAAGATGTAGGAACAAACTCTCTGATTTCTATAATTATGGAATTCCTGACCAGACACAGGCCAAAGTGCAACCTAAGTGATTTTCGCCCCAAAGGACACTAGCCAAGTGCATTTGGCCCCAGGTTGCTGCTATTGTGAAGCACCACAGAACTTCGAATTTCCCGTTCCGCTAGCAGAAATTCCGCATCCCATATCTCAGCGCTAATATTGAATCCATGGCTGATTTTTTGCATACCTCGGTTGGAATCTAGGATCAACTAGGACGCCAAATTTCAGCCATAGATACCTTTTCTTCTCAAAGATACAAACAGAACTGTCTGCTAACCAGCACAAGTCTTTTAGAAGTTCTGTGGTGCTGCACAATACTTCTTCTTTAATGAGCGCAGAAGCGAGATGTGCGCGGTTTCTTCATTTTTCTTCCTATGATTTTACTATCCAAAAACAAGATCTGTCAAAGCAAATTTATTGATATTCGGGTGAAAAGGTGTTCATTTTTGTAGGAAAAGCGCACGATGCAACTGGTTGCCGCGGTTGCTGTCACATTTCTGCTCTGTGAGACTCCTGGAGGACTCTACAATGCGGCAATGAGTGAGGGAAATGCAATGATTTCCGATTATTCTATGAGTAGCTCATAGCCTAGTTATGCCTTGTTTCGCACAGTTTGTTATAATGGCAATTGAGCAACTGTTGAAACAAGGCGCTTTTTTGAGCGAAAATGTACAATCTACTAGGAATCGGACAGATTGAGTCAATTAGACATCAATACGAGCCTTTATTTACAGGCTTCAAGCCCGAGCTGCAGATCGTCCAGGACACCTTTTACGCGTTATTTAACACGCTTACACTTTTGAATGGAGCTTTCGGGTTTATTATCTGCGCTTCGATGAGTGGTACCATAAGGTTTAGATCAGTTTGGTAGTTTGTACAATATCCTTTTTTAGGGACGAGCTCTGGCGAACGCTGCGGATTGCTCCAACATCAATCGCTCCCACGCGAACGATGCCATCCGTTACTATTTCCAAGGTGTAACTGTTCGTCATACAGCGACCATTCGAAGCAAGCGTATCGTTGTACTTTGTCGGCGAGAAATCCACTTCACATGGCTCCGACATCAGTTGTACTCGTTCGAATCGTGTCAGTGATAGTGCGAAGAATTGAGTTCCACCAAGAAACAATAATTGCATTTCGAATGATAAATGATAAAGAATGCCAAATCCTCTTCTGTCTTGTAATTCCGAATGATCTGTCGATTGATAGCTGATCAACTTTGTTTTTCGTGTGCCAATTAGCCGTTTTCTTGAAACATACACATATTCAGGCTTTATAAACGTTTCCCCAGCCTTTTGATCGGCGAAATTTTACTTTCCGCGATTGAGGCATCGAATGTGTAACGTTCCGCCCAATCTTCAGTCCAAATGCGGAACTTTTGCCGTTCACTCGGTCTTCATGATCTTGTGGCCGCTTTTCGTGCCCCCACACCCCTACTTTTAACTACCACCGAAACACGTTCGGCGAATAATAATTAGTAGTATTATCGTACCGCTTGGCTTTCTGGCTTTCCCCCGCAAAAAGCGCCACTTTAATTATCGGGGACACACTTGGCGAGAGGGAAATTCGCTCGTCAACAGTGGTAACTAGTCCCCGGAACAGCTGCATCGGCTCACAAGTCCACCGCGTCCATGCCTACGACCTATCGCCTTATTATCAGTCCATGACAACTTCCTGCCTGAATATCTCCGTTGCACTTCGAACCTCGTACACTGATGTAAACTATAGCACTTTTTAACTTTTGTCAAGCATAAGTTTTCAGGCATTCAGAGAATTTCATGTGGTAACATTTGCCATTCACCAAAACGCAGGGCTCGCCATCACTGTGATCGGTTTCGTGTTGAATGGTAGTTTAAAAACGATAATCCGGTTGATTTTTTTCTTTTGAGTCATTTTCACCTGTCTCCTGCTACGCAAGAATCTGCGCTCGAATTCCATTAATCAGTTCCTACTTCTAACCGCCATAAATTACGCATTATCGACGTTTCTCTACTTCTTCACTGCTGTCGTTAGTTGACAATGTTGTTGTTAAAGAAGGAGTTTGAGCAAAGTTGCAGAAACAAGGTAAAGGGCACTCGCACTTTGGCCTGTCTCTGCATTTTAGTGCGTTTTGTCCACAATTTCCACAGCTATTTTACGGACACGGAACTCCTTCTTTGCTCCTATTCCTTCTTTAAAGAAAAACTCGGAATTTTGAGCATCGATCGTAAACTGATTTTTTGCAGTTCGATTACTGCGATCCTTTTACTTGGACCATTACCTTCAATGTTCTCTATTTCGTCCGTGCCGTTGGAGCAACAACAATGCACACCTCTTCACTGTACCTCACTGTATCACTCGCGACTCTCAGGTTAGAATTCTTGCCTTAGGAATAAGCAGAAATCAAGATCAATTTCATGATATGTTTCGCTCGAATGTCATGTATCCAAAACGCATTAGTGGAGCTAGTATGGTGGATCATGATTGTCAAAAATTCTCACATGTCCTCGCCAATTTTTGTGTCACACCGCAGAACTGCTAAATTGACGTTCCGCCAAATTGTCGTTAACGATATCTACGTGTCGATTTGCAAAAATAAAACACCTCGTGCTGGCATGGGCGTGAAATATGGAAGCTTGTTTAATTGACCTTCGGTTCTTCAGGTAGGAATCGTTAACCACAGTGTAGCGAAAAGTCAATTTGGAGGTTGTGGTGTACACACAACTAAACAAAATTCAAATTAAAGCTGTCGTCATATTTTATGTTTCTAGTGACAAACAAAATACATTTCGATTGAGGTGTACAATTTCATGTTTCCACCTAATTCAAAGTCTTCAAATGTAAGTATCAATAAACGAAAATTCTCTTCTTCAGGGCCCTCCGCTTCCACCAAACAGTTCACCCGGGGACCTTCCCGAACATTCCATGGATCAAATCGAACGCCGCTGTCGTTATCTTGATGCTCGCGTCTTTCACTATGGGGATAATCGGAAATGTCCCGAACTACTTCAAATATAGGGTAAGGGAGCGCTTTGATCGTTGTATCATGGCAAAATTCTAAAATTGCAGATTATAGTAGATGAGGATCCTCTTGACGATAGGTGTTACGGACATTACGGGTGGAAAGAAGGTATTGTGCGGTATTATAGTGATGCGGAGGCGACGCTCGAACTACCTTCGCGGTAAGCAGCGTAGTGATCTATCTTCTGCCGCAGAAGATAGATCACTACGCTGTTTACCGCGAATGTAGTTCGCGCATC
>JACMIG010002696.1:0-14378 GCA_014805385.1 Levipalatum texanum | reverse complement strand
TGGAGCGCGAAGTATAGCCTTCCGCAGTGAAAGATCGCGCCCCGTGGCTATACTTCGCGCTCCAGTGCGAAAGCGCGCACTTTTTGCGCAGTCCGTTCTATGCGATTTCGGAACGCCAATTGCAAAGGTTGGGGTGCGGCACAAAATGATTGTCTCTATGAACTGTTTCAGGCCTCGGAGCCGCAAGTTAAAAGCACTTGTTTTGTACCGATTGAACAAAAGGGGATCCCACCATACACGGCCATGCAAACCCCTATGCAGTTGGAGCCACAAAGCTGATATTTGGCATACGGATGACCCCCCTTGGCCTGGCTACCAATGCACACTTTGATTGGCTACAATTTGGTCTACGGTTTGTGGGATAGCGTTTTCTTTTCTTTAGCCGTATTGTTTGCGCCTCTGATGGACGTGATTCTTTGTATGAAATAAATGTAGGCGTACCTGGTAGTACATCGATAGCAAGCAGATTCCAAGGCCTCCTCGAGGCTCATCTTTGTGGACTCGCGCGTCGCTGTAAGATATCCTAATGATGAAAGTTGCTCAAATGTACCGTATCCGAATTGTACGAGAGGCTCCGTTGTCTGTCTGTAGCTGTAGACTCGACACGTTCCCGGGGCGGGAGAGCCACGCGCTTCCGATCATTGGCGCGAACGTACATGCACGAGCAACGGCGCACGAACGAGAGAGACACCTTGGAGGTAAATGAATGAGCATTGGAATGATGACGTTGGGGTGCTTGATGCGGTATAAAGGAGTAGGAGTAGGACCCATGTATACCTAACGGGTGAAACGGAACTTGAGGAAATAGATCAAGAGCTCGATCAGACCGTCACTAATATTCTCCGGGTGTTGGGAATTGGAACGGGTCGAGTGCCAGAAAATATAGGACAATTACATTATAATTTCTATGGGCAAACGATCTTCGTTCTCCAGTTTCACGCCGGTGGTCCAGGAGCTCCTGGTTCGCTATGCTCAATCCGTACAACCTCGAGTGAGGCTCGTTCCGTGGTCGTCATTCCCGGTGCCGGAATACCTCGCGGGTTAGATCTTTGATCTTCGCAACAATTGTATAACAATGATCTTCCAGGTAACTTTGCCCGCGATCCGAACACGCACATTCAGCGTCTTGGCTACTATCACCAGCTGAATGACTGCCTGTATCGCGCGAGGTATTGATTTTAGTAAGCGATCGAACGGGGAGGGGAGCGGACACTGTATACAGAGTTTCAGTATGCGATGTATTGCAGGCCGGAAGTCCGCTTCGTGGCACAACTCGATCTGGACGAACTCGTCCACGTCCCATCGGGGAGAATCGTAGACACTGTGCAACGATTAAGCTCCATTCATCCAAAGGCCGCCAATTTTATTTTCCCCTGGAAGATGATTCAATTTGAGGTAAAGGAGGAGGGAGCTTTGCCAGAGGTCATCATCCAAATTGCTTATCAGGAGACGTCGACAGACGACTTGGACTCGATCGGACAGCTGAACTTCGACTACATTTCCAAGCTGCGGGCGCCCGTTGATGCGCTCATCAAACCATCGTATCTCAAGGCTGCCAAGATGATACAAGTCACTGATCGGGTGAGCGACAGCCAGGATAATATTGCTGACGGACGAAAAACGTTTCATATTCCCACGACTTTGTAAGAAATGCTACTGTTGATCGAGAGCTATATATACAAACCCGGGACGTTCTTCAGGAAACCAGCATGTAGATAATATAAATCGGCGCCAAATCAGGTGCTCACATCGGGTCTTCACTTCCCGGAGTACAACGAGGTCGACGACGCCGGCGATGAATTCGAATCTGTGAAAGTGCCCGAGGCAGAAGGAGTTGTCCTCCACCTCCGGTGAGTCCAATTCAGTCATCTCAGTCACCAATGGACAATTACAGCAAAAACATGCAGGGAGCCGAGAACGGCCCTTCGCTGCGGTTTAACTCCACCTTTGACAGCGCGCTGCTTGCTACTGTAGCAGGTCTTTTTCACATATTCCAAAGTCATGGAGTTTTTATAGTTAGTACCACGAATTATCGATTGGTCTAAAAATAGCTGTCCAGAACAATTCTTTGGCCCACGACAGGGTTATTTGCAGGTTCCATGAACGACGCCTTCAAGCGCCGCGTCGTTTCCCTACAGCTAGATAACATTGATGTCGGCTCGTGGAGCAACCTGGCCAAACAGACTTCTGCTACATTCGAGCACTGCCGGTGGGAACAAATCCCCCAAAGCTTCATTATACGCTCCCCCCGCAGGACCGAACCTCGACTTGTCGACCGACCCGCGGACGGGCTGCACCTCTGTCCAAGCATTGCAGGCTGTGAACTGCTGCTCTCCGACCGACGTCAATTCGTCTTGGTGAGTGCTCCCGCGGCCTGAGCTAGTGGTCAAAGGCACTGGTCCAGTCAGAGGTCTTGGGGCCTGGTGGGTTCGACACCCGCCAGGATCAGATCGTTTTCCCAGCTTTAGCTCCAACATGTGCGTTGCAGGCACCGCAAATCTGGACGAATGTCAACGATCAGCGGAAGACGATGAAATACGCGGGATAAATACTTTTATTACGACAACATTTTTTTTGAGAAATAGAAATAGGCTGAATCGACTTCATCAACAATAGAGGTCTGTTCATAACACTAGAAATTGCTCGCTAGGAACAGACGTTTACTGTGATATTTATTAGTGCATTTCGAAGATTCATAACGCCAATGGCTCGTGCAAGGATTCATTCATAGAACGGGTTCAAAATAAAAGCACAATGCATCAATTCAATTTCTGCTTCAAAACAGAGCGGCGACAAATGCGGCACAGGAGTTTAGTCAGAAATACAACAGCGCCTAGAACTATCGCGAGGATGAAAACAATGATATCAAGATTGTAGAGTTCGACGAACGTCATGTCGTGGGAGGCGGGCCTATTATCATAGAATGTCATTTTACTGTCGAACCTAAAATTACCTCAGAGCAGCAGATGGTCCAAATTGCGCGGCGAATTCGACGTGCTTCACGAGAAGTTCTCGAGACGAGAACGGCTTCTGGGCGAGCATTCTTGCAACTCGCTTGGAGTTTTCACGATAGCTGAAACACATACTTATTTTGTCAGTAAATAAAACTACCTCGAATTCTCCAGAAGCTCCTTGACCGTGGCGTAGAGCTTTTCGAAATTGCCGAGTTGGAATTTATCGAACACCTTTCCCAGTCCGTTGTATTCCATCATTCCAGCATTACGCGGCTGATCTCCGAAGAGCGGGATGAACATGGCTTGAATTCCAGATTTTGTCGAAGGAAATAGGACCATGATGAACCTGGTACACCGAGTTTAGAAGTCTCCTGCACCGATCCCATTCCTCCGTGCGACATGAACAGCGCCATTCGGTCGTGGTCTGAAAGGTATTGTCGGAGGAATAAACGGTCCGGACTGTACGCTCATCGCCCTGCGATATCTTTCCATTGTTCAACTCGTTGTCTGTCGGTTAGAGAAACGAGAGAACAGTGGAGATAGACCGCAGGGCGATGAGCGTATTGTCCGGAACGTTTGTTCCGCTGACAATAGGAATATAATGTTCTCCTAGTGCCACTAGTGATCGATAAGATGTTTCTAACTTAGACTCACTCAACAAATCCACTTGTGGTGTCCAGGTCGACATGACGAGGTTGTCCACCTTGGATGCTGCTCCCTTCGCGAACTCATCCTCCGGATCTTCATACTTCCAAATGAACGTGAGATTTGGGAACGCTTGGATTGTCTGAAGGCAGCCTTATTTTCCCAAGCATTTGTTGTGGATTCTTATGGTGGCCAAACAAAAAAAAGTACATTCAGAATCGAATTTTTAGCAGCGGCACTCATCTTCCGACTTTGAACGACAGACCCGAACGATATGAGAACGGCCTTGTCTCGAAGTGACATGACCTTGGTCCAGTGCTGAAGATATATTTCTGGGGGCCTGAAATTAGATGGTACCTCATCCAGTGGCTGCGGCTCCTTCGATCCAAGACCAGGAATCTCGACGATGCGATGGAGCGTCGGCTTGCCGTAGTCGATGAGTGGCTCCGTGTTGGCCATACCGTAGGCGACGCGGGAAGAAAGCTCCTGGAATGTTTTAGCGTGATTACAACAAATGAATCTTGTGGATCCTTCACTGCATCTGTCTTACAATTAGAGAAACAACCTTTTTTATGAAAGACCATTTTCATCGTGTGTATTGAACTGACATTGAACCTATTTTGCCTGAATATCATCTCACATTGAGCGTCGGAAACTCCGGTCCGTACTTCTCCTGGAAGACATCCTCAACATACGTTCGACATCCGCCGAACTGTATGCGGAACTGGAGGTCGCTGACAAGATTCCAGAATCTGTCGGAAATTGAGTGAGGATTCAGCGACTTCGTCAGGAGGCCTGAAGCTATGCGGTTGTAGAATTCCGAGTGGTATTCATAGCTTGCTATAATAATGTTACTTCAAAGAAGGAGTAGGAGTAACTTCTGTCATTACTGACATTAAGGAGACCAGGTCAAGACGCAGATCAAAGTGCAACCAGAAACAGGCCAAAGTGCATTTGGCCCCAATGGCCTTAGACTTCCTCCTACTCCTTCTTTAATTTAGTCATACTAGGATTGAAGGAAAGTGATGGCGGCACGCCCATCTCGTCGTACTGCGGACCGTAGAGCACGCACGTCGAGATCATGATCACCGACTTGGCCGCGATGACATGGCTGATTCCTGAGCCATTCATCTTCATAGGTCAAGAAAAATTCGGCTTAAACTGACCCATTCCGCACATGTCCGTATTCTCTGTGATCATGACATCGAATTGTTCTGCCTTCAGCTTCTCCATAAGCCCGGGTTCGTCGAGGATCGTCCGGCACATCGACGACCACAAGATGCCGTAGTCTGAGCGCGTCTGAAATACGCATTGCACAATGGTGCAATGTTGGCCCAGGATCATCGGCTGTTTATCTCTCTGACCATTGAGATCAATCGCTGCAGGGCATTTCTGTTGTCCCCGTTCACTGTTTTCTAATCTATCACCGAGCAAGAGACAACAGATCCTTGAGAGAGCCGAGAGAAGTAGACAGATAACAACTGCTCCTCTGTGAGTCTCTAGTGTAGTGATCCCAATGATCAGGAGAATAAAGAGCGAAAGAAAAACCTTGAAGGCGCCGCGAAGATTGAAGAGGGGCGTCTCGAAGAGGTTGGAGTGCTTGCTCATCATGCCCTCGTAGTGCGCAGCTGTCTCCGCGTCGGGATGCACATAGATCACCCTAAATCGTTCCAAGGATCAGAGATGAAAGGTGATGGACTCTACTTTGAAATAGTGCTGCCATCCTTGAGCTTCGGAGCGAGCACAGAGATTAGCGACGTCTAAATGAGCATTTTAAATAATATTATTTCGAATTTAAAGCCTACCACATCGTGTCCCTCCTCCGCGAGAATGTCGGCAACTCGTCCCAGGAAATTACTATGCGAATGACGATATTTTGGATTATAGACAAGGATTTTATAAGGTGTTATAGCATGGAGTAAGCAAAATATTAAAAGGATGGAGCGCAGCATCGGAGTTGCGTCGGAATGATACAATGACCAGCGGAGAGGCGCTATCTATAGTTGCTCGCACTCTGGGGCGAAGGAGAACGAGAGATAGGAAGATGGATAGAGAGCGCCGAGAGCTAGAGTGACAAGCGCGCCGGCGAAATGGAGCTCATCAGCGCTCAAGTTGTGGTTTGTGAGCCTCGCTGAGATGGAGCAGAGATGATCAGAGTGCTCGCATTGTGATTTGTGTGTGAACGCTGATGATGTTCAGGTGGTCGCAAAAATGTGCTTGAAAGTATGGCTTTTCTTCATTTATAGTTCTCTGTAAATAATCATATCATAAAAACATAATGGGACCGGTGAATGGGAAATGTGCATCAGTCATGGAAACGATCATCATAGCTGGTTACCAGTGGAAAGATTGTCAATCAACGAAAAGATCATTGATCTACCGAAATATGTATTGTATGAAATTTAGTAAGTCGAAAACCGCAATCATTGAAACGTTTTTCGGCTGGAAGTTATTAGACGTCTCCGGCTCGGCTGTAGCCCCTGCAAATGAAATTGTGTGTCTACAGGATTCGGAAAGATGAGAAAGATAGAAAACGGGGGTCTATTCCTAAATGGGTACCTCTCATAGTCGCGAATCGTGTGATAGGCATGGAAAATGGTGAGGGCGAACCAGCCCGTAATGCTTGTTACAATTATCAAGATGCCCGATACTCCCATCGCCGAACGCGAGACGACTGTAAACGGCATAAGATAAGGGAAGTTCACAACTGTTTAGAAAACGGACTTTTTAAACTACGTGCAACCTCATTCCATCTTTCTTCAAACAACTACACACAAATTTCATTGCAAGACAAATTTCAAATAGTCTCACGTTTATCCCATGTTGTCGTTTTATCTTCAACGAGTTTTCTGATTTCAGGGTCCATCGCCAATGTTGATCTAGAATACGATTGCATGATTCTAACGTTGTCTTTTTCAACCGCAAAAATGTTCTTATTTAACCTTATGAATTCTCCTGCTGGAGATCCGGTGGCGAAAATGGCGACGATTGTTGCGAGAAGAATGATAAACATGGTTGCTGTTGCGAATGCCTGACAATGAGGGTGATTGCTTGCAAATTTATCCGCCCCGGGTATACACGTATGCTTGAAAATTAATGAGGGAAATTTTGATTATGTAATAAACCATTAAATAGTCAAACCTCCATGGCCAGCGCTGGAAGTATCATTTTGGAGCGTCGGCGCTGCACCGCAAGGAATATGAAGACGTAGGCAGCAGTGGTTATTATGGTGAGCGTTATCTGTTATCATGTGGATCGGATAATATCAACCCTAAATTGGGGGCTCACTTCAAGAATAGCATTCGCTGTACTGTGAGAAGACGTGAGGTTCATGGGGATGCCGATGAGCTCGATTGCTATCATGATGCCAGCGAAGATGCGGACACCGACCTGTAATTGTTTTGATCAATAATAAAAAAATAACATTTTTAAGACGAGTTTTCTGTAACTTTCAAGCATACCCGGACACGCTGGTACAACCAAGGGTCCTGGGGGGAGTGGTTTTGCACATTGGTGTGTCCCGGGGGCCTAATTACGAAAACATACTTTGTTCGGCCAAAAGTAGATTATAAAACATTCTAGAACAAAAAATGTGATCAAAATTCGATATTCCATATTATTTGACTCATTGACCTCCGAAAGGATTTTAAATTTTTTTTACGTTTTCGTCCTCGAGGGCATCATATTTTCATTTTTGGTCCAAGACAAATCGGTTATGGGGTCATATTATAGCACTTTATAAAAGTGCTGTTATTGTTTTTAGCGTTTTTCTCGAAAACTTTACCCTACGGGAAAAATTTTTTTTTGTGCTAAACGTGCGCTGGAGTGTCCTCTGTCTAAGAAAAAAATTTCAAGAAAAAATCGTTTCTCCATTTATTGCAAAATGCATATGAGTGTTCAAAAACCCCCGATTTTATTGCAAAGTTGATGCCAATCATCTCTTTGTATCTCTCTCCCACGAACAATCCAAATATTCTAAGCTTATACAAGCTTCTTGTTTTGAACCCACCTACCATAGTATGTTCGGGGGTCTGCCAAAACTGACTGCCCATTTGAGAGGTAAGGGGGGACCTCATGGATTTTTTTCAAGCCATGATACGGGTATCATGGTCCAAAATGAGCAAAAATTTCATTGTTCGAAAATGTCTTCAAACACGTTTTTATGACCATGCGAACATTCCTAAGGCCATTTCGGAATACTTTATTTTGGCACATTTAGACCATGATACCCGTATCATGGGTTGAAAAAAATCCATGAGGTCCCCCCTTACCTCTCAAATGGGCAGTCAGTTTCGGCAAACCCCCGAACATACTATGTGTGGAAGTGGTAGGTGGGTTCAATACAAGAAGCTTGTATAAGTTTAGAATATTTGAATTGCTCGTGGGAGAAAGATACAAAGAGTTTATTATCATCAACTTTGCAATAAAATCGGGGTTATTGAACACTCGGATGCACTTTATAAAAAACGATAATTTTTAATTTTTGAAATATTTTTATGTGGTACCCGGGAGACATCAGCGTACATTTCGCATATAAAATCAGAGCTCCCGCTGGGAAAAGTTTTCGTGAAAAACGCTAAAAACTGTAACAGCACTTTTATAAAGTGCTATAATATGACCCCATAACCGATTTGTCTTGGACCAAAAATGAAAATGTGATGCCCCCGATGACGAAAATGTAAAAAAAATTTAAAATCCTTTCGGAGGTCAATGGTTCAAATAATATGGAATGTCGCACTTTATTACCATTTTTTGTTCTAGAATGTTATGTAATCGACTTTTGGCCGAACAATGTATGTTTTGGTAATTAGGCCTTCGGGACACACCAATGTGCAAAACCACTCCCCCCAGGACCCTTGGTTGTACCAGCGTGTCCAGGGTGTTCCCCTTTTGCTCGATTTTTACAAAATACGCGTCTTAAAAAAATATAAGACGCCAATTTTCAGAAAGAAGTTTGGTTGTTTGAACGAAACGTGTGCAAGAATTGTTCCGAGCCTCCAAATTTCCAAGCACCGAATGCTAACAATCTTATATTAGTCTGACAATGAGGATTCTCAGCAGCTGAAGAAAAACGGTCTTATCCAAGTACAATTGATACAGGTGTTGATGTTTATTGCTCAACCAGGTCTTCCAATGTACATAACAAACCAACAATTGACACCAATTTCACTCAATTTCGAATAGCCACAATCCGAATGGAGTGTGCTGAAGCCGATAATGCGCGGCCTTTCAGCGCAGACTTTCCGAGTCCCGTAATTCTCATCAACATCTGTAAACAAGAATTCCATCGATAAGTTGGCGAATTGACTTACGGAGCGATAATGCTCGCTGCGCAGAAGAAATGAAAGCGAGGAATTGAGAGAATGGACGGTGAATAATACCTTGAGTGCACCGGGAATTCATGTGATCGATTGCCCTCTAACCGTATTGAATACTCGTGCAGACGAGGCTAAGTGTGATCCAATGAAGTGAAGGTCAAATAGCAGAGCAAAGCAGAAGCACAGCAATGGCAGTGCAAAGTCGATTGCCGATTGAGCTGCCTGCACCAATACGAAAATGTCGAAAAAAAGAAAACAAACGGTGAAAAATAGCAGGCGTCCTGCACTTTTCTTCTTCTTTTCACGGGATATGATTATCTGAAAAGTCGTAATTGTAAGTCTTAAGTGATTTGCTCACCTTCTGTTGCATGGCAGTGGTCATCATTTTCAAGTAAATCCCTAAAAACAGCGGGTATACAATGGAAACAGAAGCGAGTAGAATAGATATTTCTTGAAGCAAGAAATAAAGTGTTGTATGAACAGGATAAACTTACGGTTTCTGAACTGGTCCGACATGACAAAGAAGAAATACTTCTCGAGATGGGAAACTTGATTCTGAACCTCTCAATTACGAATTCGGGATTGCTTGTAGGACAAACTTCATTCACGGATTGGTCATTGCAGAATACCCAGACTCCAAGAACATTGGTCATTAGAATGACGTACATTAACGATATGGCGGATATCGTTGTTCTACAGTCATAGATTTTGCACATAAACGGATGTTACTAACGGCTTCTTCAGGAATTCCAGTCCGTTGTTCATAATCGTTCGCAGCATCATGAAGCACTGCAGACTGTAGAAGAAGGTGATATTGACGATCAGAAATATCTCCACTGTCTGAATGGAGTCATTGATGTTGTCGAGGTAACACACCAAGAGGACGTGTCCACTGACAACAGGACACAACAGTCCACCACAGATCACGACGGGGAGTGGGGTGAGGAAATATGGCACGAATAGGATGTTGAGCCAAATGTCGTTTAGGAGAAGGCATGTCTGAACGAGGTGTATGATGTACTCGTACAGTATCTTCATGGGAATACGAAAATGTGAAACAGTTTTTTCTTCGTTTCCGAGATGTTAATTCATTTGTATTCGGATGTTTGCTGCCAACTTCACTAACCTGCATTGTAAGGCAAACAACGCGATAATCAAGCGAAAGCACCGTGGAATGCCTGATCAAGATGTAGTACACTACCGGATGCATGATGCAACACGCGAAGATCCCGAAGGAATACGATATGCTGCAAGCTATCAAGTTTAGGACCGGGTTAGAAAACAGACTTTTGTGATGCTGCAATGAAATACTCGACATCCCACTCGTGACCGGTTGAGGGCATGGCACGTGATAACATTCTTGGGGGCTGTTGTGACCGACGGGCTCGAATTGTTTCTCGAGAACCAGACCGAAACTCATTTACAGGATATTGGAATATCGTTAGCTGCCTTCGAACCAGGCATGATCATGGACGACCGGTAATTAAATTGCGCTCCTGATGTTAAACGAGCCCTTGCCTTCCGATCGATAAGATGGAATTCCTCTAAACCGTACGCCTAGTCCAAATTTTGGGTTGCTGATGTTTGGCAGGGCCACTTGATGATGAAATTGAACTGTTGCTCTAACTCAGGAGCTTGTGTTAAATATTTTCAGGGTCTCTGAGCAATTCGTTTTCTCTCAAGTTCTCCCACAACGGAGATTCCAGTTCAGCACTGATTAGATCATATTCTCAAATGAGATCTGTTCCAATGATGCTAAACGGCAACTATCGATACATCCTTGGCTACAGTACCCAGAAAAGTATCCAGACACTTTTTGAGCTCGTCACTTTTGAGTCGGACCAGAAGCAGGACGTAGCGCGTCGCAACGGTTTTGCATGCCCTCCAAGGCTTGAATCCATCATGGCCCAGGGACGAAGGAAGGTTTTTAACTTCCGTTGTAAGTTTGTTCCTTGAGGATATACTGCACCCTCTCGTAATGTCATTGTTTGTTGCAGTGATAAACATCTATCTGAATGCAAAACAATACTAATCTCTGGTTCCACAGCCAACAAACTGTCAAGCAATAAATTGCTCTCATTTTGGCCTCATCGAATTTATGCAAGTGATAACCATCGTTTACTGTTCCACCAGATGACACAATGTCAATAGAATGCCATCAGGCATCAATTCAATTGTCGCTCTCTTGACTCAGTTACGAATTGCCAACTGATTGCGAGTCGAGTATAATGAAGTCGATTTTGTACGACCGTTCAACGCATACCTTCCGAGTCCCGTCATCCGCATGATAACCTCAAAACAAGAATTCTTTCGATAAGCAGATGGCAAGATACTTACGGTACGATAGTGCTCACTGCGAAGAAGAAAGAAAAGAGAAGTATTTAGGGAATGGACGGTGAATAATACCTTCAATGAACATAACTTTCATTCGATTGTCCAGCTAACCGTGTTGAAAACACGTGCTGCCGAACCGAGATGTGATCCAACGAAATGAAGGTCGAAAAGCAGAGCAATGCAGAAACACAGAAACGGAAGTGCGAAGTCCAATGCTGATTGAGCAGCCTGCGACATTTCAAAAAGATATTGCCGATAACAAAGTAAACGAACTGCGAAAAACAACAGGCGTCCCGCTCTCTTCTTTTTCTCCTTTTCGCGTGATATGATTACCAGCAGGATCATGAAATTATCCGGCAAGAAAAAGTAATATACTCACTTTCTGTTGGATTACTGTCGTCATCATTTTCAAGTAAATCAATAAAAAGAGTGGGTAAACAATGGATTCAGAAACGAGCAAAATAATTATTTCTAAAGCAAAAGGATAAAGAATTGAAAGAACACTCGTAACACACGTATTCTGAACTGGTTCGACATGACAAAGAAGGCGAACTTCTCGAGTTGGGCAAATTCACGACTCTGAGGCTCTCAATTTCGGATTCGTTTTAGGACAAACCCCATTAATCGATTGGTTGTTGCAAAATATCCAGACACCGAGCACATTGGACAAGAGAATGGCGTACATTAACACTAGGGGTAAAATCGTAGTTCTGCAGTTCAAGATCTTGGCTCATAAGCGGATGTAACTAACCGCTTGTTCAGAAAAAATTCCAGTCCGTTGTTCGTTAACGTTCGCAGCATCATGAAACACTGCAGACTATAGAAAAAGATGATATGTACGAGCAGAAATGTCTCCACTGTCTGAATGGAGTCAATCGATGTTGTTGATGTAACCGACCAAGAGGACATGACCGCTGACGAAGGGGCATAATAAGCCACCGCAAATTACCACAGGGAACGGAGTGAGGAAATACGGAACGAATAGAATATTGAGCCAAATGTCGTTTAGGAGAAGGCATGCCTGAACAAGACGCATGTTTTTAGAAGAATTGTCATCGGACAAATTTCTAGTCCTGTATCTTAGTGTCTCGGCATTTCTTTCAATTGAATTCGGATTTCCACTAAAGAAGGAATAAGTGCAAACACTCTGATTGTGAGCACTGTAATTCTGGAAATCCATACCAAACACAAGTCAAAGTGCAACCAAACCAAAAGGCATTTTGTCAACAATTTCCACAACTGTTTAACAGACGCGGAATATCGATCCTACTTCTTCTTTACCTCTTTAAAGCTACACCTACCTGCATTGTAAGGCAAACAACACGATGATCATGTGAAAGCGCACTCGAATGTCGAATTAAAATATAGTACACTACAGGATGAATTATGCAACACGCGAATATACCAAATGAATACGAAATACTGCAAAAGCTCTATTTCAGGACCGGGGAGGAAAACATACTTTTGTGATGCGACGATGAAGTACTCAACATCCCACTCGTGGCTAGTCGAGGACATGTTTCCCGGTTCCATTCTTGGGCTGTTCAAATTTGATGAGAATGTTTTTAAATGAAAAATTACACATTTTTCGAGATCATAAATGGAGCCTATCACAAGTAATGATTTGTAGAAAAATCACATATGGACACATTTGGCTGACTGCCCGTTGGAGTAGCCCACCCAAGAAGTCACTTGGTTGAAGCGGCAAGCGATAAGGATATACTACTTTTTGGGCGGCTCTGACAAGGGCAGCCGCACCCCGCCTCGATGTCGGATAAGACTGCCTCTTAAAGAAGGAGTAGGAGGAACAATTATGCCACCGCTCTGATTACTGTCATTATGAAAATCCAGACCAGACACCGCCCCAAGTGCAACGCAGTAGTGTTCCTCAATATGGCTTTAATGGCTCTTTTTCTTGACTGTCTCGTCAATCGGGCACTTTTCGAGTCGGTCGTGCGGAAACCATGGCGAGACAGCCGAGAGGTCATTACTATTTGAGAGTGCCAGAGAACGAGAGAAATCAGGCTGTCCACCCACAGTTTTTTAAACGGACACTCCAATCAGACACCCCTGGTGTCCGACGTAAACTGCTACACTTTTCCATTCAGACATCTCGTAGACAGAAAGTGCGAGAAAGCCCGATTGTAGTACACTACAACAGAGACACACACCTTATAAGGGAAGGTCTTGGAGGAACTGTTCCGGAGATGAGGGTAAATGTAAGATACCTCTGGTGACTAAACCAAGAAAGCATCGAATTTCTCTGCAGTGAAATGTATCAGTCTTCTATTCTGAACTATTTTGCCGTAGATAACACAGCGAGAAACAACATAAATTTATTATAGAATTTAATGAAGGCGGTCAAAAGTTATGAAGTTCGTATCCGGATACTTTTGACCCGTACGCTTGGTGCATTTTTGCCAAAATTGCCCCTGCAGTTTGAATAATTATTTTCACTGTGAAGGTTCACTCGGCAATTCGTGCTCTCTCAAGTTCTCGTGTCAGGCAGATTCCTGTTCAGTAATGCAACACATCTCCACAAGTGAGACGTACAACTGTTCCGATGATACCATTACTGCGCAGATCAAACATCGATACACCTTTCTTGGCTCATTGGTTCGTTATTCTGTTTTCGAACGTCGAAGATTGACCGCGAAGTATTCGAAAGGATACTCTGATGGTTTGGACAGTAGCGTACTTGTTTGACCTGCGAACGAGCAATGTGACGGAGTTCGACCAGAAATCCACGAGGTCACATTGGCACTCCAATCGAGCGGACGCTACTTCCTCCCGTCTCTCGTTGGTCGTTGTATCTCGCACACCGCCGCCGTTTAATTGCCTCGGTAGTTAATCTGTGCGAGGGGAGAGATCGGCGCGGCCACTTTCACAATCATTTGACGGCATGTCGGCCCGTTCGGAGACTGTTTCCCCGGGAGCTCCCGAACCTGAAGAATGCCTCGATGACGTCGAGGAATTTTACAAGTAAGCCCTTTGTTTTGCTTCTTTGGGCGTTGCATGCATACTTCGTTTCATTTCTGCACTATTGTCCGGTATTATAGTGATGCGGAGGCGACGCGCGAACTACCTTCGCGGTAAGCAGCGTAGTGATCTATCTTCTGCCGCAGAA
>JACMIG010002694.1:0-14386 GCA_014805385.1 Levipalatum texanum | reverse complement strand
TTAGATACCTCAAACTTGGGTAATTAAACCGGCATCTGAGCTCACCTCGCAATTACGAAACCAGTGCGAAACAAACGCATCGGGGACCTTCCACACCAAGATACGCTGAAGAATACAAACTACAAAATGACGGATCACGGTACGAGTTGCCTCTAGACCCAAAAGGGGTTCAGAACCCACATGCAGGCATGGCCCATGCGACGCGCCTCCAAAAAATTCGGCGAGGGCGCTTGGTGCCTGTACGCACCTCAAACTTGGGTAATTAAACCAGCGCATCAGCTGGTCTCCCAATTGTGATGCTAATGCGATTATTTGCCGACGACGAGCTGACAAGCTCTTTTTTTGCCATGATAGACCCAGCATACCGTCCGATCTGCAAAATAAATTGACGGTGGTCTTGGCGAGTATTTGGAAGGGACGCTTCCCTTGCCTGCACCTTTCAAGGAATGAGGGTGGAAGAGGCAGGTGCCCCTCCTTCTTACTCACACAAAGCCTTTGTTGCAAGGGAAGCAGAAGGGTTGTGCGGGTGACGAGAGAAGGAAGGAGAGAAGCCATCGCCATTCCATTTGACCTTTTCCGATGTAGAGGCGAATGAGTCCTTTTTGAACGGAATCTTCAGCCGAATAATATCGCATTTTTTTCCGCATTCGGAATCTGTGGCTAGCTCATCGACTCCTTTTGATTGATCATGCCAAGGGGAGATATAAGACAAGATTTTATTCGGGAAGGCCATGAGTGGAGTCACAAGTCGGTATTCGAGATGAGGTATCCCCCTTCTCCCATACGTGCAGAACTCTCCGCAGCCTGGTAACATTCATTTCTTCTTACTCTCATTGTTGACCATTTTAGAACTCGACAACCATCGTCTCCGGAAAGCTGTAAGATGATCGACAGATACACAAACACGGTTCTGATCGAGTTCCAAGCTCCATTTCTTCTAAAATAATGGGGAGATTCTCGCTACGAAACTCAAGACACGATCAGGGTACACAATCTGGGCACGTCCCCACTGAGGAAGCTGTCCAGCCCCCTCACCCCCCCTCGCAGTAACCCATGTCTCTTCTTTTCTTGTCCGCGCGAATGATGTTTTGAGGAGACTGAGACTCTCGGATAGATTTATAGGAACTGGTAGATTCTTCGATGGGTCCTGGGAGTCAATGGGGTGTCACTCGTCGGGATTCAGGTGGAAATTGGGGTCACACGTTCTTCCACCTGGAAGATTCGATTTCACCCATGCAATAAGACAAGAATAGAAGTAGAAAATTTTAAAACATGTTTATTGTGTGACCTTGGTTATTCGAGCATTTCACCTTGATAATTTACAAAAACATATTTGTTCAAATTTGACTCAAGTCTCCAGAAGTCATTCACTTGCGCTCGTTCTTGAAAGGATCCTCAGGGTGGCCGATCATGCTGCAAAAAGATATTTTAATGTTTTGCATACTTTGCCCAGTAAGCAATATACTTCCTAAGTCATTCGTTCATTAAATAATTAGAAATCGGAATTTGGACGTTCTTATGAATATTTTGATGGAGTGAAAAGAGAGCTCAAGTACACTCACAATTCAAAGAGGAAGAGCCTATTCTCGTTCTCGGGCTTGATCGTGTCTGAGAAATGTTTGAGCTCTTCAGCGGTGAGATGGAAGTCGAAGACATCGATGTTCTCCTTGAGGCGGGCCTCGCTGACGGACTTGGGGATGACGGCGATTCCACCGTCGATGCAGAAACGAAGGAGAACCTGTATAGAGAACCGTGGACTTTGAGGAGAGTGGAAATGCGTACCTGTGCAGGGGACTTGTCGTACTTCTTGGCCAGTTGGAGGACAAAGGGATGCTGGAGAGCATCGGGAGCGGGGGCCCAATTCATTTCTTGTCCGGGCAGGGAGAAGTTGACTCGTCCGGGTGATCCGAGGGAACCGTAGGAGGTGAGGGCGATATTGTGCTTCTTGCAGACCTCCTGCAGACGTCGCTGCTGCTGGTACATGTGCAGTTCGTTCTGAAAGTCCTCAAATTTATAGCACATTTTGCGTCGTAACCAATGTATGAAGTTCAAGTGTAATCAGTTTTCTGTTGTGTGTACCTGAACATTGTGGATGGGGACCTTGGCGTTCTTCATGACTCTCTCGATCTGCTCCTCATTCCAATTGGACACTCCAATGGCACGGGCAATGCCGAGATTGTACACATCCTCCAGTCCCTACAAAGTGGAGGAATCTTTCACTTTCTCGATAGTTGAGATGAATGAAGAGATTTACCCTCCACACATCCTCCACGGAGACGTCCTTCTCGTGTTCGATCTTATTCTGCAATTCAGATACTATGAGAAGAACCTGATAGTCAAACTGACATTAATAGAGGTGGCCATGTGAGCGAGGAGCAGATCGACCTTCTCCAATCCCAGTCGTTCCAGGCTCTCCATCGCTCCTTCCACCGCCCTCTTGGGGTTCAGTTTGTCCGTCCACAGCTGATATCATCATATTCAGCCGAAGTTACAGTAGATCCATGCCTTTGTGGTGATGAAGACGTCTTCCCTCTTGATGGTTCCCTTCTTGAATAGATCAGCAAGGACTTCTCCAATTATGTTCTCGTTTCCGTAGCAGGCGGCAGTGTCGATGAGGGGGTATCCTCCCTTCGTCAGAGCAAATTCGACGGCCTTGCGGACCGCGTCATCCGTCGACTGAAAATTGATGTGATTATTAGCACAACATAATGATTTTTTTATCTCTTATTTCACGCTAAATATACAAACCTGCCAGGTGCCCAATCCGAGTATGGGCATCTCGACCCCATTGGAGAACTTGATCAGCGGAATATGAGACATTTTGCCGGAACTGTATCTGCTACATGCTGCGTTCATTTTATACGCTTCCCAATTTCAGCACAAACACAGACTAGTGTGAGTGGAGTGTCATTTAGCGCACACGCGCGAAGCAATTGTGTAGCGTAGTCGAACGCGTGAGTGATAATAGCCCCTCCGCACAAGGTTCGACCTGCTTTTGACAAATGAAGCACTGCGAAATTTAGAGATCCGGTTAGGATCATATTATTGTGAGACTTTCTCATAGTGTAACCAGGTTTGAAAACGGGCCCACGGGTGCGATGATTGCAATAGGTTTGTAACTAAGTGCCTTTTCGCTCTCCGGTAGATCTACAGCAACCTCCGGCATGAATTGGCCAAACTTCGTCCACAAATGTACCTAATGGAGAAGAGGTAACAATTGTCAAAGGCGAACATTCCGCTGGGTGAGAACTCGGAAAATGTTTGTCACATTAAATTTTCAATTCTTGCTATTCAGAAACTTCACCAATAATATATGCGGATTCCAAAAGGAACAATAACAAACATCTCGTTTGTGCACGCATTTGAATACGCAATTTCAGGATAACGTTTCTGACCCACTGACACGTCGGCTTATACGAATATAATTCCAGGGAAATCTGAAATTGACAGCACAAGCACCCCCAAACCGACCATCTTTCTGTAGTTCTCGTTCTGCGCTCCAACAAATTACTTGTCACTTTCACGGCCGCAAGCATCTTCCTTTTCAGTGCTTCTTTCAGCCCTTTTATTTTATATCAGCCACATTTTTATCTACTCATAAACTCGAATTGCGGAAGCAGTCATGAGAAGAGAATCCCTTTGCGACTAATATCGCGAACGTGTGCTTTTCATTCCTAATACCGCCGCTGTTTTCACCCGCAACACTGGCCTAGAACTGAGTTCATTACAGTTTCAGAGAGGACTTTTCTAAATCCCATTTGGATATGAAGATTTGCCGCCAAGCTGTATTACTTCTCTTTCTGATCTTCGGAGAACAGGTACCAGTTCCGTGAAATAGTTTAATTTCCGTGACGTCATTACAGGCAGTCGCCGGCTCTGCTCGAAAGAATCCGATCGAGATAATGAAGGAGATGAAGAAGAAGGGTCAAACTGGCGTTGCCCACAAGACGAAGATTGTGGATGTGAGGCCAGCGAAGATCGGAGAAATCATTACAACGATCGTGGGAGGAAAAGTGGAGACGACCAACACCGCCCAGCCCGGAGACTTCGTGGTTAGAAATCGTTGCCCCGCGACTGGAAACGAGGAAATCATTGTCCGCAAGGCTGTTTTCCACGAGCGATACAGCGGACCTCTCAAGGAACCTTCGCTCCCTGGGATGCAGGCATATAAGCCGATTGGAAACCCCATGAATTACTTTGTTGTTCCACCGGCCATTGGCAATTTCGAGTTCACGGCCCCTTGGGGATCACCGATGACGGCGGAGGTTGGAGACATGATTGTGCAGGCGCAAGGAAAGGAGGGGGACACCTACCGAATTGCGAAGAAATCATTCGAATGCACCTATAATATCGTCTCTCCTGTAAGGGCTGCTTGAGAGACTTGAAACTATTCCACCATAATTGCATGTTCTCAAATTAATTAGATGAACTGGAATATTCACGATAAATATTCGTTTTCAATAACTACATAATGCAAGCGAATTGAAGGAGGGGTTTGGGGACCTTCCAAGTCTCCTATGTGACGATGTTCAGGTGGTAGAGCTTTAAAAACGCTATCGAATGATATCTGGCATTAAGTTACTAGATGTTTCTGTGGTCAGATAGAGCGTTCAGAAAACTTCCCCTGAGAAAAAGGGATGGGGATAAATTCTAATTTCGCACCTGCCACAATATCGGCAGAATCGGAACGTACGCTAACCGCAGGAAAGAAGGCCCACCGATTTTTTGACGATGTTGTAAACCCCCCTCCATAATAGCTCATAACCCGAGGAATATTGTCGGAGGAATAAACGTTCTGGACTGTACGCTCGTCGTCCCGCGATCTCTCTCCACTGTTATCTCGTTTCTCTAACCGCCAGACAACGAGATAACCGTTGAGAGAGATCGTGGGCGACGAGCGTACAGTCCGGAACGTTTATTCCGCCGACAATAATAGCCTTTTGTAGTCCTACTCATCGAGGCGTTTGTTATCTACAACGTGAATACTGTTGAATACCAAATCTCCAACCCCATTTGGATCCCGAAGACGCCCCTGAATTGAACTGGCCAATGCAGCATTTGTAAATGGTATTGGTTATTATTTCCTGATATTTATGACAAGGAGTTGGCCTATGTGTTCTAGCCACAGTGTTCCATAATCATTTCCTGATTCACAAGCGCACAAGGAGGACGTTCTTCCCACGCCTGCCAGGTGTTCTTTTGTTGGCTTCTGCCTTGCCCACTTCCGGGAAGGGACAAAGAGGCGAGAGACAGGACGACGGGAGAGACGACAGGCAGCAGAGGAAGGGCAGCGATGATCGACGTGCTGGCAGTTATGGCCAATCGAGCGATTTGACGTCACATCAGCATCGCACACATTGAACATCCATTCACCCGAGATAAAAAATTAAACTCTCAAACTTATAAAAACATGTTTTATGTTTCAGGAATCTAATTTCAGACGCCGTCTTACACGCGGCTCTTCGTTTCAAATCAACAATTATAAACTCTCATGTGGTGGGGATTCTTATATTTTTAAAGTAAGAGCGATTCTTTTTATTTTCGACAATAAACAGGCGAAGATTTGTAGAAAACTCTTGAGCCCCTCCGGTGAAGGAAAAGGAAAGAAAACGAACCTAAAGATAAGAAAACGTAAATTAGGGTGAAAGTGTAGACAAAAAGAGTGGCGACTTACAGATTTTCAAATTATTCCGTTTGGAAAAAGGAATACAAATTAGAGGCGCGTGTCAATGGGACTAACACCCGAATGCGGAAGGAGTGGCCAAGAAGAAAACCCGAAAGGAAAACAACACTAACAAGAAACGAACTGAAAGTTACATTTTCAGAAGATCGAGAGTTGAAAGTGGGAGGTTTTCCCGTCGTGGGTTAAAGGATTCACTGTTCATCATGAAAGGAGGACCAGCGCTCAAGAGTTCGGCAAGAGATGGAGAATAATTTGTCGCAGCAAAAGGACACGATGTCGGAAAAGTGGAGATCTTCAGTTTCAATACGAGAAAACTCTCTGGTACATTTTTCTTTTATTTAATTTATAAAGTGATATAATCAAATTTTTTATCTACCATATGAGCGGTAGAATGCTCTTCCATGCTCGAAAAAGAGTTAGCTTTTACGTTGCCTGCATTTCCATATCGGAGGATCGGGAGATTGGAGGAAAGGCCGAGGAGTGACGGTGCAAATTGTAGCAGAAGCTTGCAAAAGTGAAAGAAAGAGAGTCAGTCGGTAGGAGAGAAGTCACCATGTGTACCGACAACATTGCAGTACTCACCTCCTTGTCTAGAGCAGTGCCTCACAAGGGGTGCCTAAGAGAGTGCCTCTTTCTGAGGAAACGGAGCGCAGCCATCAACACGTATACTATTTAAATATCTCCATGTACCACATAAACTACAACACGCATAGTGACAACGGCTAGGTATTGCAGAGATCCCGGAACGTTCTAATTCCACCGCCCGAGCACGACCAATGACGACTGCGCTCGCTTTTGATCTACCGCTTTGAACTCAGTTCATGACTCATGTTATTCATTCGAAAAACGTGGATTGAAGAAGTAAATCAAGTGTGTACGCAGTCCAGCACCTCCCGGTGCTCAGTAATAATTCCTTACCTTACTATATACAAAATGAGTCTCACTTTGCAATGCGATTTCATCGATTCCCGTAATTTTCGTTTATTCTGCTATTACAGTGCTTGCCTATTTCGTCGATCGCAGCGTTCCAGATTATATCACTTACAGAAGTTTCCATGGACGTTCATGAAAATCTCGTGCGTGAAGGCGAGGGTCTACTCGGTACACACGTATCCCTCACTGCTGTTGAGAAGGGACTGCGGGAAGCGCTTGGGACGAGTGCTCGATTCGGGCCCAGAGCAAAGGATGTAATTCATATCGGCAAGTGCAATGTATGGTCGTGTTGTTTCCTTGTTACTGTTAGAAAGTTTCATAAGCTTATTCGACTATTATCGGCAAACTAAACGAGTATAAATTCGCGTTCCGCCAAACTGTTCTCTCTCCATTGAAATCCGATTTCTCTCGTCGTCTGCCAGAGGCGAGAGATTTTACTCTCGTCGTCAGTACGGCCAACACTTATTATGGCAATTCCGAACTCTTCTAAATCCGCGTTCAGTCCAAACTGCTCTCTCTCCATTGAAAATAGATTGCACTCGTTTTCTGCTTTCTGGAGCGCGTCTCGCGCCTAGGTGCTAAGTAAAGAGAGCTTGGGAACTGCCATATTAGATGTGATTATGAGTTGACAGAATCTCAGATCTTTTATAACCCGCCTAAACTAGCGTTCTGTTCGAACTGTCTCCGCTGCAAAGTTCGAGGTCCTTTCGATGTCTGGAAGTTTAGAGAAGCTAGCGCGAGTTTAGTGCGTTTGTGCTAAATTATGAAAAGGCGCTTTATGGCGCTCTACACTATTTACCGATATAACGAAATCACTGTCCACCTCTCCATCTTCCAGGGGATGTTCTCTCGAGTGGCTCTCGTAACCTGCGACTGGGAGGGAGCGAACAAGAACGACAAGAACGGGAAGCCGCTGCAAGAGACCGTCGTTGTCAAGGCAAAGTCGATTGGAAATTGTTGTTTCACTCGTTCCAAAGCCTTTTTGGGTGCCACAATGAATCGAATGCATGGGAAAACGCAGGTGTACACTCAATTTTTAGTCTTTCAGCTCCTCTGATAGATGGTAAACCACAATTAATGGGTTGGTTCACAAGTAATGCAACATCGACAATAGAAATTCTCTTCTCTGACTTATCGAATTCTTGTCATATTCACTTGGGGGTGCCAACTGTACTCCATGATATGCATAGTTTCTTGGCAGTGTATGAGTAACTCCTTGTGTTAAGCTTTGGTTCCGTACAATTTTTGACTTTGTTGACCGGTTGCCCGGACAACATTTCAGTAATGGTTTGGCATTCCTACCTGAAATCCGATGTAATGAGAAAAATAAATTTGAATTTTGTGTTTGAGAATGTTTTCTTACGGACCAACCTAATAGACTTTCGATCTTTCACTTTTTGACAGATGGCGACTTGTCTGAGGATGGCGGAACGACGGAAGAGGTCGTATCGATCCGACCTACGACGAATCCGTGATATCCAATACGGATCACCGGTGGGATGCGTCGGAGAGGCGCGTAAAGGATGTGCGGGGATAATGCTTTATTTAAACTAAGGAGTGAAAGATTATAGCTCTCTGTGTCAACATGAATAGCTCTATCAAACTGTTGCAGAGAAAACGCTTAGAAATTTATTGGATGAAAAAGAAAATAGAACATGAAATCAACCAAACCTCGAACGCAGGCCCACAATACGGAGTGCTCAGTCTACGATGCATTGCGCTCTGGAAAATCAACTGCGAATCCCGCATGTCTACTACTCGGAGCCTTTCAGCAACAATGTCTGTGTCCTTTGTTCCAAAGCATTTCCTTCACCGGAATTAATTAAATGTTCTTGGTGATCCGCGCTGGCTATCAGTGGATTCCAATTTTTCCCCCAAAATAACTCACAAGGGAAATTCATACCCATTAGTCGGCCATTCGGAACGAGACTATGGACATAAGAAAGCTCTCGAAATTCTAAGCCGATCTGCGTTGTCTTTATCTGCGACGGAGCACTCTGTGCGCGAGGAGAATGACAACTTTGCGCACCTCGAAACTCGCAGAAACGCATCATAACCAGCCCCGCGAGATTCCAATACTACCAGACGCTGGTCACAACGGCGGCGTGGCCAAGGCGGTAGTGAGCTAGAGTTGTTTTGGGAGGTCGGGAGTTCGATTCCCTCCCCCCCACTCCAATCTTTTTGTTCAACGAAATATCCGTTAAAGACACGTTTCATGTACTCCAGTAATGTAAAAACAATTTGCAAAAGTTTTGCGAGGTAAGGAAATCGAATTCCCGACCTCCCAAAAACCAACTCCAGCTCACTACCGCCTCGGCCACGCCACAGTTGCGACGAGCGTCTCGTAGTATTGTAATGTCTTCGGGGCTGCTTATGAGGCGTTTCCACGATTTTCGAGTGCGCAAAGTTTGTCATTCTCCTCGCGCACAGAGTGCTCCGTCGCAGATAGAGACAACGCAGATCGGCTTAGAATTTCGAGAGCTTTCTTATGTATACAGTCTCGTTCCGAAAGGCTGACTAATGGGTTTGAACTTCTCTTGTCAGGTCGAGAGACTTCTAGAACCTCGGCGGCCATATTGTCATGGAGCACATCGATGACGCAGATCCGCTATCGATCTACCACAATCCAACTTTGAACGAACTTCGAGACGTGGGTTACGATCATCATCAGATGAGAGAAATGGTGTATCCGGTGTCGGCATTATTTCGTTTAACTTGCTGGCGTTTGCTCTTTGAGAACTTGAGCTCTTTCATGTTCAGATCGCTCGTGAGCTCGGTACAGTGCAAGGACTGGTTCATCAGGCGGGCATTACATCGAAGACTCTGGCACCGAGTTCCATGGACAATTATACCCGGGTTTGGTCGCGCTTCAAGACGGGCCCGTTCCTTGCGCAGCTGAGCGCAGTGGCTCAGGAAAGGCCGGCACTAACGGAGGTTCGAGCTTGGCTGGTAGGATGCCATGAACTTTTCGACGCGTCTGAGCTCTCGTAAAACATACTTCTTTATCACTTAATATAACGATGTGAGAGCGACTCTTGAGGTAATTGAACGTGTCAAGCTCCTGGCGCCCCTGTACATCGGATCTAACCTAGAGGCCACTCTTCACGAGCAAATGGGCATCCAGCCAGTGTTGGTTCACGGAGGTTTGTTCGAGTTAAAAGGAAACAATATATGCAATTTCCAATTCCAAAAACTCCTTCCTTGCCAATGTAATTTGAATTAAGAAGTTGAATGTAACCTACGACACATATTTCCGATATGTGGATGGCTAACATCTTGATGCGCCGCGATTCGGGGAAACTGCGTGCTCTGATCGACTGGCAGGTGAAGACCTTTAGTCAAGCAGAAGAACACGCCTTGTAGCATTCCCACTTAGCTCAGCTTGCGAGGACATCGTAACGCTGGCTGTATGTCAGCTATCGAAAGTAGACAGGTTTGTCGATTTGGTCTACTGATATTCAGTAGACCAATGGTCTACTGATACCTTGAATGGTCTACTGATACCTTGAATGTCTCTTAAATACGGTCTTGAAGGCACTATTTAGGCACGATCACATGGTCGAGTTGTTGGAAGAAATGCACTGCATGATGGTCGCTCAACTTGAACATGACAAGGAAGTGCCGTATTCTATCGAGCAGGTATCGCATCGCTTCATTATTTTCGAACATAAATCTTTAGAACAATAGAAGGCCAAGTTTTTCTGGTGAATGTTCAAATTCAGCTTCTCGAAACGAGTGGGATCGCTTTCCCGCACATTGCATTCTTCGTGCTACCGTATATGCTGATTCATTTGGAGTAAGAGGCTTAGTAATTTTTTATGAGCCCGCGCTCATATATCGTTCGAAAACTCAGGGACCCCCGTTTCGCTGGTTCCAGAAAGTCCAAGCTGAACAAGGTATGTCATTCTATTCTGATTCCAGTCTGGAGATGAATATTTCCATCTGCATATATACGTTTTTTTCCACGGAAAATAAAATATCTACGATGCTTTCAGATTATCGGAGTCCTTGAGGACATCGTCTTGTACCACGATCACAACGAATCACGCGGCTGCTCTTTCCGATGGAAGGACAAATCCTACTGATTGACTAGAGCATCAACGCTTCATATTATACCATATCAAGCTGTCAATGGCATTTATTTATCCGCCTGGGAAAGCCCACGCTTTAGTTCATCGCGTTGGCTCAATGAACACATATAACATTTTATTCGTAGCGTATTAGTACTGTAAATAAAGTGCGAATACTCGAGTATTGTTCGAGTGCCCTCCTCATATGTGAATGGAATGGATGGCAAGAGAAGCATCGAAGATTTCCTTCTCATTCTTGCTTTCCTTGGCTTGGTGGAAACGTAGAAAAAGAGTCGTAGATGAAGGGAACTGCGCTGTCAAGATGAGCCCTGAAAGTGAGCGGATTGAAAGTTTCATCTTCATCGCAAAAACTGATGAATACAACTGGTCACTTCTTGTGTCCTTCGTGCTCGGTTTTAGAGATCGTCTTTCTCCCATTGAATCTTCGGCTCTATTTGAATCTAGTGGTCCCATCAAAATATAGTGGTCCCATCAAAATATAGTGGTCCATAGAAAATATAGTGGTCCTTTCAAAATATAGTGGTCCTTTCATGTTTTCCTGGTCCTTGCATGGTCCTTTCAAAATACCGTGGTCCTTTCAAAATATCGTGGTCCTTTCAAAATATCGTGGTCCTTTCGAGGTCTTTTCAAGATCGACCACCGCCAACGAGGTAGTCGTAGACGTCAACACGGAGCGGGTCCCCGACGTGCTCACAAAGTGCTCCTAATGTGCCTGATTGTGAGTGGAGGATAATGTCCAAGTCGTCTAACAAAAGTGGTTAAAAGCCCTGAAGTGTATTTCGTGGTGCATGTCGCCACTGTTAGTGATCCAGGCGGCGGTTCCCCCCTCTCGACTCCTCTTCCCTTCCTGTGTTAGGTAGCAAATTGCTATGCCCGTATGGTAATAAAGACCCCTTCAACTGGACACTGTCGCACTATCCACGTATTCTACCACAACCACGGGAAAGGGTAGTCGCTAACTTTGTTAAAACCTGTAATTAAATGCGTATAATTCGAATATAGTAGTGGAATTAAAAGCGTTCGATTCGCACCACGAAATACAATTCCGGGCATTTGAAACACCTTTGTTAGACCACTTGGACACGAATCATCCACCACTCATACACATTACGAGCACTTTGTGATCACGTCGGGGACCAGCTCCGTGTCGACCTCTACGACCACCTCGTTGGCGGTGGTCGATCTCGAAACGACCTCGAAAGGACCATTATATTTTGAAAGGACCACGATATTTCGAAGGGACCACTATATTTTGATGTGACCACTAGATTCAAATAGAGCCGAATCTTCGATAGCGGCACTTGAATCTCCCCTCTTCCCGCGTTCCGAGTACCGATTGCAATGGCTATAAAGGTGCTCGTCCCCAGTGATAAGGAGATGGCCGAATCGCATTGATTGTCACTTACAGCTATAGACTACTACTATAGCCTATAGTATCCCATCCTATTCATGTTCTCATATCCTTTGTTGTTGTCCAAATATATTAATAACTTTTGCAGAAGGGACCCTACTCGCCCCGCAACGAACTGAACTTGAAGTGAAAGCAGAAACAATTCTTCAATGACAAAGTTGGGGTGAAGAGGTTAATTGATTGCGAGTAAATGGCTTTCAGGAGTATAATGACTTCTCTGTGGTCTCCCCTATTCCGCGACAATCAAGAACAACGAGACGACAACAGCCCCTATCCAGTACATCAAGTATCACACCCCTTAGCCCGCATTTTGTCTTTTCTTCCATTTTGTCTTTTCAGATGCGCTGCAGACCGTAGGCGAGAAATGGCACACATATTCTTCATCTGGAAATTCGCCGGCGTTCTCAATCCGGTGCTTCATGAAGGAATTCCTGTACAAGGTAGCTGATAAATTATGGCTAGCCTATGAACGAGTTCCTGTTGCAGATCAACTACGTGCTCGCCCTGCACCTCCGACGTCTCGTCATCGTTGTGGTCACATTGGAAGTCCACCGTCAATTTGATTTAAATATCATCGCCCAATGTCATAGTCCAGTCAATGTCGTAACAATGCTCGTTGATAAAGAACACTTCATAAGATTCTATACACGAAATTTATCATTTTCATCCACGTTACTACAGAGATGTACGGCGCAAATGATAATTATGTCACTAGAAATATTCTCCTCATTGAAACATCACTCTGACCGTTCTTCGCGCTCGGCTATAGTGAGAGTCACGTCACATTCGCCCTCTGATAGCGGCCAGTAGATCTCCCAATCCTCGCAATAGAAATTCCGTCATCGATTGCAGTGCTTATAAATGTGCGCTTCCCAGTGATAAGAAGAGCGACCCACTCGCATTGAATTTCACTCCCAGCTGTAGTCTCCCATACTATACCTGTTCACGGTATCTTTTCTAGACGACTGAATTAATTCATACCTGTTATAGAAGGGACCCTACGCGCCCCACATCGAAAGGATCAAGATGTAAAAGCTTCAGAATTCATTTCAAGGACTTTTTCTTCACTAATGAGGTAAGCTCTATTTCACCGGCGTGATAAAGAATAGTATCCTTGCGGCTTCTTATAGACCCCTTCGCTCCTCCATCTTAATCATTTTCCCTTGTAGCGCTCTCCTGACATTCTGCTCAGGAGAATGTCGAGTGTAATGGAAGCTGCACACAGCTGAGGAAACCCCGAGTCTGTCTCCAACCATAGTTGATCAGTGCAATACCCATCGTTGCCATGCCCATCTTCATGGACCAATCAAGGGACTCACTGATGACCATCAAACACGTGAGGAGGGAGAAGGAGGAAGTAAGGGAGGATATTTCAGGGCGCGTGAAAGTTCGACTACAAGACGACGCTCGCAGTGTAGGGAGACGCTCTGAGGGAGACAGTGGCCAAGGTACTGTTTTCAAGTATGTCTTACCATCTCCCCCTTCATAAAACTACATTCAGGAAGAAGACTCTTTCTGCTCTCGAGGAAAGTGACGTCTTACTATGACCCAGAGCGCGAGTCAAGGATGAAGTAAGGAGGAACGGTTGACAATCTAAGATACGGTTGTAGATCGAAAACACGCTCGCTGTTCCTTCGACCGTCAACACCGCATCCTCCCTCAGGTACTTCACCTGGCTCCATTTCATCGTAGAGGCCAAGTGGCTGAAGTCCCTCGAGAAACCTAAATTTAATTCCATTCACGCTTCACGCTGGTTAAAATAAAATTTCACTCATGTCATAACTCGCTCTGAAACGTGTACTCAATGATAAAGACCAGTGAAAGCCAACGATTTCCCCGATTGCGAACCGTTGTGTGAATGCACGGACGCTCAAAGTGATGATGATGATGCCGTAAGACTCTTCATCATCACCAACGGCCATTGCAGATAGCCAACATGACTGTGGTGTCCATGTTCTGATCCACCTCCCCTCGCTAAGAACCAAAGATTCCCGGTCTCGGGATGTGGCCAACGTGACAAGTGGAGGACTATCGAAGAAGTCCCTGGCTGTTCTGGAAATCGTAGTGATAAGTAGAATAAAACGACTTCTCCCTGAAGATCGAGCTAGGTGCGAAGGGTCTGGTGAACCCCGGTAAAAAAATCATGCCGTCCGGGCCAATGGTGATTTTCGTAACATGGCCGGGTCCCAAAGGAACAATTTGAGCCGTTGTTCATTTTGCTACCTCACCCCTGTAGAGAGATACGATGCTTTTTCTGCATTTTGGCAA
>JACMIG010002693.1:0-14387 GCA_014805385.1 Levipalatum texanum | reverse complement strand
CTCCCCTCCCCCCGCCTCCTCCTCCCCTTCTTCTCAGCTGGTCGTCGGTATCATGTTCATCATTGGATTCGTCTCCCTCGCTGTACTCGTCCTCATCTTCCGCATCTGATTCTTAGCTGACGGAGAGATCGAAATGCCTTCAAATGATTCACCATGAGATAAACTGACGAAGGGCTTCAACGCATTGTTTTCGATATCCGCCGAAAACGTAATAAGCGAACGGTAGCGAGGAAAGGAGGAACCGCATGCATTTCTGTATCCACCCACATTTCACTAGTCATAGTGCTCTGTGATCGAGAGTGAATGGCTTGGTGTTCTTTATTCGTGTCCTTCCCCTCCGTGGCCTCTTCGTCGTGTCGCCCGTCGTCGCCCCACGACGACAGCGCAGAGAAGGATGAAGACACTGGAGGAGAGCCTTCTCCCTTCCCCCCTTCCACTCACCTGACAAGGGCGAGTGGGACGAGGAGAAGTGGGAGTCCCTCCCCTCCTCCATCCTCCACCCTCATCACCAGCGGAAGTGGAACTGGGAGAGTCGGCACCTGAACAGTCATCATTGAGCCAATCTTTCCTCTCCCTCACCACTGTCTCCTGTCCCTTGAGGGCGATGGTGACAGTCTTCTGGGTGATTCGATCCCTGTCCACGAACAGTTCACAAGAGTACGATCCGACGTCTTCCCTCGTCACCTGCTCCCTCCTCCCTTCCCCTCCCTCCCCCTCTTCTCACGTGTTCAATGGTGAGTATCTGGTCGGAGTGCCTCAGTGTCATTCGTGGTGGATCGGTGGCTGGGGAGGAGGCGACGGGCAGTCTGAATGTCCTTCATCAATACTAGGGTAGACAAAGGGAGCCTAAATAAATCTGTTTCCTTAAAATCGGTCGCCAGACATTGAAAAGGGAGCATGTCTCGAAATCGACTCTTAAGGGAGCGTGTCTCAAGTCTGACTCTTAAAGGAGCGCTAAAGGAGCAGACGATTTTCTGGTTCCTTTCCTTCCCAGTCATCCCGTCTGCTCCTTTAGCGCTTTTAAGAGTCAGATTCGAGAGACGCTCCCTTAAGAGTCGATTTCGAGACATGCTCCCTTTCAGACTCCAGACAGACGGTGGAAAGGGAGCCGATCACGCTCCCTTTGTCAACCCTAATCAATACTTTCCCCCTTCCCCACCTCGTCTCCTCCCTACTCCACTCCATCCTCTGCCCCGTCTGCACATCGCAGGAGCAGTCGATCTCGACGGATCCTCCCTTCTCGACGACGATGAGAGTGTGGAGGGAGTGGAAGGAATTGTCTACCGGGGGACTTCTCTGGGAGTGGGAGGGGGAGTACCGTATACTCGGAGAGTGGCCGATGCCTGGACGGCCCCAGCCTTGTTGGTGGCACTGCAGGTGTAGACACCGGCGTCTTCCTTGGTGACGGAGAGAACGTGGAGATCGTCCCCTGCCGCGTTCTGGAGGGAGTCCATCGAAGGGGTGAGTGGAGGGAGAGGGACTGACCACGTGGAGTCTCTTCTCGTCTGCTGCAGGGAATCCTCCCTCTCGCTGCCATCGAATAATGGGACGAGGGAGTCCTGGACGAGTCTTCCCCTTCCCCCTCTCCTCCCTACCTGTGGCAGCACACGTAAAGACTGCATTGTATCCCTGGAGGAGGGCGATGTCGTCTGGTTCCGTAGTGAATCTCGGAGACTGCATCACCTGAGGGGGAGGGGATGGAGGGTCTCCCTTCCACTTCCCTCACATCCAGGGACGAGCGATGGCCATAGGCAGATCCGAATGGATTCGTCCCCACGCACTGGTATTCGGCCTTGTCGCTGAGGGTGACAGAAGTGAAGAGCATCGAGGACACCGCCGTCTCCCATTCAGCGTCTGGAGATATGGCAGTGAGGGGGAAGGGGAAGGGGGGAAGGGGGAGATTCCTTCGCTCAAGGTCGAGTTGTTGACGATGAGAGTTGTCGCGTCCTCCACCACCACGCGGAAACGACCATTCTGGAGGAGATGAATAAACGAGAAGAGATTGAGGAAACCTCGAAGACATTCCACTGGATGGAAGTGGGCACTGCCCCACGGGCCGAGCACTCCAGACGGGCACTCCCTCCCACCACTGCCACCTGGGAGACGAGGGGGTGGGAGAGGATACGGACGAGGGGAGAAGAGGAGCCTGGAGGGGGAGAGGTCGAGGAGGGAGGGGAGGAAGGGCACCACAGGTGAGGTTGGAGGGCTCGATGGCTATCAAGTGAAGATCGCTGAAGTGGTCGGGGAAGGAACAGCGGAGCTGAAGAGATGAAGAGCGAGGGGAGAACGAGAAGGGGAAAGGAACCTCGATGCTCCTCCTCGGAAGACCAGAGGCTGCCAGCCACGGAGCGAACCAGGAAAGGCCGCAGTCACAGAGGAGGGAGGAGGAGTTGAGGGAGCTGAAGGAGAAGTCGACGAGGCAACGGGAGGAGACACCCACAGTTCACGCAGCTTCAGAGGGTCAAAGGAGTGCTCGGAGATGGAAGTGAGTTGATTGTGAGAGAGATTCAGGGACACGAGGGCAGGAAAGCGCTGGAAGGCCCTGAAGAAGACCCCCCTCCCACTCTCTCTCTCCTCTCTCCTCTCCACCTCGGTGGCAGCTGCCTGATGGAATTGTTGGCGACGCTGAGGTGAGTGAGGGAGGGGAGAGTGCCCTGGAGGATGCCCGGGTCCTCGAAGACTACGGCGAGGTCGTTGGAGGAAACGTCGAGACTGAAGGCCTCCATTCACTCTCTTCCACTTCGGGATCTACGTCTTCAGGTTATCGAGTCCTGCCATGGCAGTTTTGTGCATGGATTGCATTCCATTGGCAGAGAGGTCGAGGTACTCGAGGGATCGGAGGGAACGGAAGACGCCTGAGGGGGGAGTAGAAGGGGAGGGGAGGGAAGGGAGGCGGGACCGGAAGGGAGGGACCGGATGCGGTTGCCCCCGAGGAAGAGACGACGGAGGGAAGACAGCTGTTCCCACGCTGAGAACTCGACGACTGACACTTGGTTGTGGGAGAGATCCCTGCGTGGCCCATGCCCTCCCCTCCCTCCCCCTTTCTCTCTACATTGTCTCCAGTGACGTCAGGCCGAACAGCCACCCTGACTGCAGCTCCCCCAGATGGTTCGACGAGAGGTTGAGGTACCGGAGGCTGAAGGAACTCCCCCTTCGAGGAACTCCCCTTTCCCCTTCCCTCACCTCTCCATGCCATACAACGACCCATCCTCCAGTCGAGAAAGGTTGCAACGAGAGAGGTGGAGGGAGGACAGAAGGGGCACCGACGAGAAGGCCAGTGGAGGAAGGGACGACAACGGATTACGGGAAAGATCCCTGAATGAGACTGTCGAGTGACGTCATGGAGGGAGAGACTGACAGACTGCGGAGGGAGGAGAGGCCAGAGAGGGAGGAGAGGGAGAGGGAAGAGACAAGGTTACGGGAGAGACGGAGAGAGCGAAGGAAGGAGAAGGAGGAGAAGGCCCCGTCGATGGAGGAGATGGCATTGGTTGAGAGATCCCTGTAGGGAGGAGGCGGTGGAAGGGGAGGGGAGCACGGACAGATCCTCGACCAGGGAAGTGGCCAGTCCCTCGGCCTCGGAGGGAAGGGCAGTCAGCAGATTCCTTCCCAGGTCGACAGTTCGAATGCGGCCGATGGCAGCCCAGGAGGAGGGAGAGATATGGCTGAGTTGGTTGCCCCTTCTGAGAGGGGAGAGGATAAAGGGGGAAGGGGGAGGGGAGGGCACAGATCGAGACGGGAAAGGGCACCCAAAGAGTCAACGGCAGAGGGCACTTCCACGAGGAAGTTACGACGGAGGATACTGTAGGGAGGAGAGGAGGGAAGGGGGAGGGAGGGACTCACAGTGAAGAGAGATTCGGAAGCTCGTGGAGGATGGAATCATCGACTGATTCCAAGAGGTTGTTGGAGAGATCACTGAAGGGACTACACTGCACTACGGAATGGACTGACAGGGAGTGAAGGTTATGGAGGGAGTCGAAGGAGGAGGAAGTGAGGTTGTCGATGTGGTTGGAATCGAAGAGTCTGCAGGAAGGCGAGTAGGGGAGGAGGAGGGGGAGGAGACAGGGAGGAGGTGTTGGAGGGGATGCCGAGAGGTACAGAAGTAAGGTTCCTCCTCGCGCAGTCGACTCTGCCTCGAGAGCGACAGATGCATTGGTGTGGACAGGCCCCTGCACACGGTTCATTACCCTTCTAATGGACTCACAGGCAGCCAAGGCGAGAAGCAGGAGGGCAATCCATCGTCCAATCATCCCATTCTATCGCGGACGAGTCAACTGAAGGGCAGAGCGTGCAGCAGTCAAACGTTCTGAAACAGAACACACGAAAATGTTCAAGACCCAGGGCGAACTCTCTGGAGAGACTCCGGGACCAATTTCGTGAATGAGACCTCGTCCGTCAAGTGACTCCCAATGACCGGCAGTTGCAACATTGATGAGGTCCGACTCGAACTCGAGACGTAACCATTCGAATGCTCCGATGCATGACAAACAAGAAGCTATTTAGAATAACAGCATCCATCATTTACTTCTCCTTCACACCGTTTTATTACAAAGAACGCACGACCAATCAGAAACGATGAAACTCTGCGGTCAATCAATTCAAGCCCCAACAACGAAGATGTAACAATTTAGCAAGGAGTAACAGTAAACGAATGAATGTTCATGGGAATGGGTCGGAACCATCAACGATTATTAGGATACGGAAACCATGGAAAACTATACTAACATCGGTAACTGTCAAAACGGGGATAATGTGAGCTGATATCTTCTGTATTACGAACGGAGTATCATGAGTGCGCTATGATTGTAATAGCGGTAATGAGAGGTGAGGATGTGGAACTGTTTAAGCAGATGCAGTGCAGTCACGGGAGATGTGTCCAACCCCCTGGCACTTGTAGCACCTCTTCTGCTGATCAGATCCAGATTCGGTGCACTCGCGAGAGAAGTGGCCGGTCTAGAAAATGATACATGCAGAAGTGAAAATACAGAAGACAACCGCACCTTGCCGCAGTTGAAGCACTTCTGTCCCGACGATCCGCCGCCGTATCCACCACGTCCTCCGCTTCCACCTCCATATCCTCCCTCGCTAGAGGTGCATTCGCGAGCGAAGTGACCGCGTCCACCGCACCTAGTAAAGAAACATTTTTAAAAAGACATGCGGAAACGTTACTTGTAGCACTCGGATCCTCCGCCTCCTCCTCCGCCGCCTCCACTGCGCTGCTGCTGGCATTCGCGAGCGAAATGACCAGAGTTGCCGCAGTTGTAACAGACAGATCCTGAAATGAAACGATCAGGAAGTTTACGATAAAAGGGGATAACGTTTATCAAATTTAGTTTTCAACGCAACGTATTCAAACCGGCCGTTATTGCCCGCAGTCAACGAGCCTCGCCTCGCGAGCCACTCGCTACTGCCACCACCTCATCACCCTGCCACCGCAGCCTCTCAACCTCCTCTGCAACTCCAGCACCGTACGCGCACCGTTACCGGACCAAAAGTAACAACAATCGTTTTCATGGTATCGGTGCGCCCACCATCATCCTTCATCGCAACGAAATTGCAAATCAAGAGAGGCGGAAAGTACTAACCTTCTGGAGCAGGAAGAGACGTCCGGGTTCTCTTCGCAAAGAGGGATTTGATTTACTTCCTGCAACCCCGCTAACGCTCAATCTCCACCTCCGCCTCCTCCTCCTCCGCGAGCTCCACGACCGTCGTCATCCTGCGAGTTGGGGCAGTTCCTGGCGAAGTGGCCAGACTGGTGGCACTTGAAGCACTCGTCTCCGGGCATTTCAGCTGTTTACCTGCAGAAACGAATAATATGACCAAATATGCCAAAAATGCGAACCAAAACAAGCGGATAAAAAGCACCTGAGCAGGAAATGTAGAGGCTCACGTCCGTTGAATGGATCACACGCGCTATGATGCACATGTCAAATACGGTAGGCGCGTTGCGTACGCGCGCAATTCAAAACATGTGCTCCATTTGTCAGCCTGTCCTGCCAACCGTCATCTTTTAGCGGTTCTAGATTGTTATGTAGTTGTTTGCGTATTATTTACAGAAATACGGATGCAATGCACTAATGTTTGTTAATATATTTTCATATTTCACGCTATGATCACCTTGTAGCTTGAATTTTCAGCCATGGATACCATGGGAGATGGAATGCGGGCTGCTATTCCTGCTCTCGGATTCTACCCACAGCAGCAGATCAGCACTGGTGTATGCGTTTGAACACATTATGAAGAAATAATTATTTGCCAGTATTAAATGCGCCAGATCGCTTGCTTGAATGATATCTCTGAATTCCAGACAACTCTCATCGCAATGGAGTACGACGGTGGAGTTGTCATTGGAACAGACTCGCGCACGTCCGCCGGGTATGTTATTTGAAAATGTGTCGCTATATGATACAAACAAAGAGTGCGAAATCAAAATAACATCGCTCCTCGGTTCACTTATGAATTCCGTGTCTGTCAGAGAACACCGGTTTGTTTTGTGACTCTAATAGTAAGATGGATTCTGTTAGGAGTTTTTATGTGTCCCAGGAATCACGAAACATCAAGTGGGCTGCATTCACGGAAGCTGATCAGTTCGAAAACACCTTCGTCACTCCCAACCGTTTACCATAACTTTAAGATCATTCATCTCCTCTCGAGCAACGAATAAGATTACTCCGATAACCGACCACCTATCTGTCTGCCGATCGGGATCAGCTGCGGATACGCAGGCAATCGCTGATATCACCAAGTACTACATCGAGACCTACGGGTTAGTAATTTCTTGCACCGCATTCCTCTTGAATCATCTTTCTAAGTTCATGCGTAGAATATGAGCTACTTCCAGTGGCGTTTAACAACGAACGTTACTAAATGTTATATTTGATTTTTATTTTACTCGAAAAAAATCATTTTGATCGTTATTAATTCAGACTTATGGAAAACGAGCCAGTTTCGATCTTCCGGTCGACGCAGATCTTCCGAGGGCTTCTATACAACTACCGTGACACTCTCAGCGCATCAGTCCTGGTGGCTGGATGGGATGAGAAGGAAGGAGGACAGGTAAAGTGTAGCATTTGGGGAATAGAATATCTCGAGAATTTTTGACCACGGCGTAAACCAGGTGTGAGCGTGAGCACCAGGAATCTAACAGCATGAGCCACGACATGGACCGTAGCTCATGTCGTGAGTGTGCTGGCGCTAACGCTCCAAGCGTGGTTCATGCTGGGGTCACAAATTCTAGAGATTGTGACCCCAGCATATTCGTGTTATATTCCACGGTGTCATATTCACTGGTTTTTATAAACACCGTATTTTATTATGCATTTCAGCTGTACGCAATTCCGATTGGTGGATTCACGACTCGACAGAAGCTGACTGCCTCTGGATCTGGATCGACGTTCGTCCTGGTTCGTTCATGCTTTATTGTTGTGCTAGCGAATTTGGAAGAAGTGTAATCTCAACTTGGTTTAAACAAAAAGCGCGGCCATCTCGACGCCACTCTTCTAAGTTCACAACACGCCATTGTAAACGTTTCTGCGATTGACTCTTTGAGAATAGTAAAGTCGGTTCTGAAAAAAGTCGGGGAAACAAATCGATCTTTTAATATTCTCACGTGTGACTACGGCGTGAACCAAAGTTGAAAAGTGAGTGTGAACAAAAATGATGGCGTGAGTGAGTACCGATGTGCATCAAGCACATTCTCACAATCAGTCTATAGTAAATTTCTAAAAATCGAGGATTGAAAATTAGGGATGGATGGCTTACTGGATCCGTCTAATTTTGGCTTTTTGCACACCATGAGCCGTAGCTCGGTTCAGGATAGTCGATTCGTAATCGTTTTAAACATCTTGTTGCCAGTACGTTCCGCTACCATGCTGCCAAATTTCTCTTGTATTGAACCAGCAGGCAGGAGCTACACCGAACTTCATTAGACCTCTTAACGGAACCAAATGGTTCCCTTAAGCGGAAACCGCTGTAGCACGAGATTGAAAGGTTCAATACTAGTGAAATTGGGCAGCGTGGTATCGGAACGTACAGGCTAAATGATCTGCTTGAATCGGAAAACGAACGGACATTCCTGAACCGAGCTCATGACGTGAAAAAATCAAAACTAAACTGATCCATTAAGCCATCTCTAGTGAAAATACATCTTACGAACTTGATTTATTGGAATAATTTTCGTTGGTAGCTGATCCCTTTTCTTAGGTAGCAGTTCGGATTATTTCTCATATGAAAAAAATCACGTGCTGCCATCAATTTTTCCACTGAGCATAAACGATCAAATTCTTACCTACTATATCTGACACAACATATTCATTTCCATACACTTCTTATCTGTTTATATTTAAGGGCTACCTCGATAAGGTGTGGAAGGCCGGGATGACAAAAGATGAAGCTGTGGCCATCGTAAAGAGCGCCGTAGGACTCGCTACTTTCAGAGATGGGTTCGTGTACTTTTGTATTGTTGATATTAATAGTTGTAATTATTTTCATTTTGAACCATTTTGCAGAAGCTCGGGCGGTGTGGTTCGTATCGGAGTTATCGACAAGGACGGAACGAACATCACTCTCTACCGCCCTGACAAGCCTGGCTTCCCCCATGTTGAAATCGCCGATGCTCACCCCACCTACTCCAAGCACGTACGTACCCAGTAAGGGCGACACGGAGCGAACAACCGTGTCCATATTATTTATTTACTTTTGTACATCTCCCGTATCTTTCGACTCGGTGGATTCTTTGTTTATCGAATACAAAAGAGTCAAATTGGTGGACTTATCCCACCCGGATAAAGCGTGATTTGAGGATTATCCCTTTGCCAACGGAAAAAAAAGATACAATAGTCGAAGTCTGCCCCTCGGGTGATTGTGATTGAGGCGGATTATTTGCTAAATACTCAAATCCTCGATGCGCATTGTTTTTCGTTTAGTTGTATTCGTCCAGATGGCCCCATGGAGCAATTTGACAGGAGAGAAAAAAATGCCTGCGGGTAGTAAGGATAGATCGAGGGTGACAGGTGGAGAAGCGTCCGGACGGTGGGTAATTATCATGCTCCACTTGATTGTGCGAGTGGAGTAGAATGGAGTGGGTAAGTGAGTGACCGCATGGGATGCTGCCCGCCCTTTTTGAAGGCAACCTGCCTAATCCTCGCTTTGGCAATGCCATTGCATACAAGTACACATTTGTTAACTTTATCGAGATAATATAACGAACAGTCTGTTATGCAAATTTATTATGTTCCTGACGACTAACAAAAAGTGGAGTTCATTAAGAAATGACAGAATGTTGAGGGATTGTTGAAAGACACGGGAAGAATGAATAATATGACGAACGACGAACGATCATCGGACTCGTGTCTATGTGGGCATTGCCGCACTTTGGTTAAAGCTGTCCCAAAGTATAGATAATTATTTGGACAGGTTGAGATCTCGTAATGCTACGGGATGCTTGGTTGACAGTGGGAAAGGAGAGGTCACAGTTGTTAACGTTGCCTAACGGTTGTGAAAGTTAACAGGGAAACGGTAGAGAAAGGGGTTTAGAATCGGCAATCGACGAACTGGAGAATCCTGCCGAGGATTGTCCACGTGTACTGGGATCCACCGACATTGGTGCAGGTGGCGAGAAGGGAGAGGGAGGCAGTGACCGATGCTCGTTGCTCAAGGACCACCGTATCTGACCACGCGTCTCCCATGGAGACCCCCTAGTCCTTCTCTCCCCAGTCGTTTTCGGGCACTCAAAGAACTGGACACTCGGCCACTATACGAAAAGAGGCTGTCATGGAGACGAAGAGTGGGGCGAAGTACTACCTGGTCGTATCCCTCGACGGAGGCTGGCTGTCCTCCCGTAGTGCACGTTATCGCCACTGTCGCCCCCTGCGCGTGAGTGTTACCGAACGAGACGTCGGAGTAATCGAATCTGAGAGGGGAGGACGAGGTCCCCGAGGGGGAGGAGGGAGTACCTGTACTGGTCACTCTGATCAACTGCTGCCACCGGGTACAGGATGAGGTCCGAGCAACGGGCATTCACGAATGCTGCACAATTACAGTGGACCATTTATCATGGACTTCCTTTTATTGTTTCTATGCCATGGCATTGATGTGAAAAGTTGTTATGCCACCTCGAAAGTGGGGGAGATGAATGGATCCCCCAATTGTCCTCGGCAGATCTCGACAGGGGAAGGAGACAGGGAAGGGAAGGGGCAGAGGAGTCAATTGACTCCTGTCCTCATTCAAAGGGGAGGACGAAGACTGCGAGGAACAGGTAAATTATGATGCTAAAGGGACCGGCCGAGGGGCGAGAAGAAGAAGGAGAAGCTGGAGAGTGAGTACCTGGGTCGGAGCTCTGGACGAATCCCGGCGGGGCGCAGGTGTCGACGAGGGAGAGGAGAGAGACGACGAGGGCGAGGGAAGACAACATCGGGGAGGCCCCTCCAGCCATAGGCAGTGAATACTCGCCTGATACTACACTGCAACACTTGCGTAATTGGTGCAAAGCGGGTGGGAGATAACCGGACAGGGCCAAAAAGAGTGCGAGAGTATGTCACAAGCTGCCAACGAGGAGCGACTGGAGGGGGGAGGGAGGATGTTCACCCCTCCCATGACTCCGCCCCCTTGGCCCCCCTCGTTGGCAAGGGCACCGAAAGGGAAAGAAGAAGAAGAGTACTACTCAACTCACTTCCCATTTCATAATAACACCTCAAAATGGCATGGAAGTCTGGGGGTAATTAGTCAATTGTACGCGTGGAGAGGTAGAGGAAAGGGAATAATGGGAGGGGGGAGGGGTGCAAAGAATTCTCGACTGTCGGGGGAGTCAAATTGGCCTTGGAGGTTCGGAGACTGGTGGAGGGGCTCTCTCATTACCTGTAGAGAGGGAGGACCAGTCCCCCTCCCCCCTCCCCCCTCCACGAGACTCCCCCTGGGGGGCAGTCGACCATGGCACCTCCACCTCCAATATTGGATGCGCCCCTGTCCAGTTGCTCAATGCACCGATCGCATTGTGCAACGCAGCCACTGTTATTACTTCCTATCGGGGGCGGATACCCTGGGGGCAAGGGACGGGAGGAGGAGAGGGAGACCCCCTCACCTCTGCCACGACTCGGGAAGAGGAAGGAGAGGGCGGAGTCCACTGCGAGGAGTACCTCGACGCCATGGAAGACGACCACAAAGAGGACAGAGCGCGGAATTCAATTTTATCGTATCTTCGATGGTCAATGAATTTGGTCAAATGAAGCTGAGCAGTTCCTTGGTCGTGGCATCGGCTCGGGGCCCTCTCGCACTCCAGTGTATCTCGGTCAAAGGGGACAATGATTAGTGAAGGAGATTTCCTTATCTCCGGCCACGAGGAATGTCTGCTGTTTGAGTGCGGGACGAGGAGTCCTCGTTCGATGAACTCGAAGAGGACCGATGAAGGGGAGGAGAAGTCTCCACTGGTCACTCGATCAGATCGGTACAGACATTGGTCCTTCGGCGGTCGAGGGGCGAATCACAAACTACGGCAGTCGGGGGAATAAAGGTGTTCATGAGGTGACGCCTCGAGTGTTGTTGGAGGACACGATAGAGGGCGAGATAAGAGAAGGAGAAGGAGGGGGCGACACTCCCACGACCGAGTGCCTCTTCTCGTGCCACCCCTCACCCTCTCCTCTCTCTCCTCTGGGTGGAGTGGAAGAGACCTTTGTATCCGAGGATTACTGTCATTTGGACTTCTCCCAGTGCCCCTTTATCCCGTGTTGTCTCAGCTTCCAATATCTACGCACCGCAATTTTCCTTCGAATAACTCAACGTCGCTCACTGAACCCTCGAATTTCTGCCTCTCTTTTGCAGCCAGAGTTGAGCTTCCGCGATGGGAACGGAGGAAGAGAAGAAGAAGAAGGCGAAGACGGTAGGGCCTCCTTGGCCTCCCTCCACTGTCCTTGAGTTCAGGCCGAAGGTCGTCACCACCTGATGGGAATGGAATTCGCCCCACTCAACGTCCCATGGGAAAGGAGGAAACAGACAATCGGTGAGGGTCCTCGGCCACGACGGAGACTCCCTCTGTAGGGGCTATCTACCACGTCTTCGTGGCCATGTTCTTCCCCTTCCTCTCCATCGGAATGTTCATTTACTTCGTGAGTGAGGGGAGGGGGGATGGAGGGCCGGGTTGAGTTCTTCTTCGGCTATCTCCATTTGGTGTTGCTATACGGTGTGTGGCTGTGGTGGGACTACTCTTCTCCCTGGCAGGGTCTGTCCCCTTCCCTTCCCTCCACCCCGTCTCCTTCAGGCAGCTATGCCTCGAGATGGTTCCAGAACATGAGAGTACACCGCTGGTTCTGTGAGTACTTCCCAATGAGGATGCACACGACGGCAGAGCTCCCGGCTGACAAGGTATCCCCCTCCCCCTCCACTCTAGTCCACCCTCAGAACTACCTCATCGGCATCCACCCCCACGGCATCTACGTAATGAGTTCCCACCACTTTATTTCCAATGGGACAGGCCTCATGGATCGCTACCCCAACATCGACTTCCACCTGTGTACTCTGGTGGGTGGAGGGGGTGAAGGGGCAGAGGGCAGAGTCCGATCCCATCAGATCAGCCAGTTCTACCCGCCACTACGAAGGGAATATCTCTGTCTCCACGGTCTTATCAATGCTTCAAAGGAGTCTCTCCAGTATAATGATCCCCATTTTCTCACTTATACGTTGCCCCTTCAGATACGTGTTGGGAGGGCGCAAGAAAGGCCAGGCGGCAGTCCTCGTTGTGGGAGGAGCAGAGGAGGCACTCGATGCCCACCCAGGGAGACAAGTCCTCACCCTCAACAGGAGGAAGGGATTCATCAAGGTGGCCCTCACCACGGGGGCCTCCCTCATTCCCTGCTTCGCCTTCGGGGAGAACGACCTCTACGTGCAGGTCGACAACGATGAGGTGGGGGGAGGGAGAGGGATTGGAGGAGGTGGAGAAGTGCAGGGGTCGCCACTTCGGATGGTGCAGACGGCATTCAAGAACCTCACAGGATACACACCTCCCATATTTCACGGACGGGGAGTCATGAACTACACTTTCGGATTCCTTCCGTTCAGGTGGAGAGGGACTGGGAGGTGAAGGGGAACGATTGCAGGCAACCACTAAACACAGTCCTCGGGGCTCCTATTGATGTGGAGAAGTGCGAGAATCCGACTAATGAGCAGGTGAAGGGAGGGAAGGAGGAAGGGAAGGGAAGGGACGGCAGATCGAGGAACTCCACTCACGATACGTCGAGAGGTTGACGGAGTTGTTCAACGAGAACAAGGACAAGTTCGGAGTGCCCAGTGATAGTAAACTCGTGATACACTGAGATAAAGAACGATTGGGAGTGTCCGCGTCCTCGTCGATCACAGAGCAGTCAACATCTTCCGACAATTCATTGCAACACGACAATCGACTGTAATCCATCAGTAGCAGGCGACCTTGGCCTCGACGCCCCCGTCCCAGTTGTGGGTCGGACGGCCATTCTGATTCAGCCACGTTCCATCTGAAAGATGAATCGCCCCTTCACCCTTGGCACTCACCCGATGAGCAGAGGAGACTCCACGAGTCCACCAGGACCTTATCCGATATCTCCGTTCTCTGTACCTGAAGGGGGAAAGTGAAGGGAAGAGGGGAGAGGAGACCCGCAGAGTGGCCGAAGGACAGGAGAGACGAAGGTCTCCGTCGGGAGTGCAAGCCTCATCCACTCCTCCTTTCCCTCCCAGACTCCATGTACAGTTACCGTAGCGAGGGCATTCTGAAGGGGAGGAGGCACTCGATCAGAAGACCCTTTCGACTGTTCCAATGAGAATGATTCTAACTGCACATTACATGATAGAAAATCGTTTATCGGTTTTTGAATCAATATTTCTACAATATGTAATGGATGCTCCGTTGAGTGCAGAAGGAGAGCGGCAGCTTGGTTGAGATTCGTTCATCTGCAATGTCTCGATGGCTCCTTCCAGGGGGAGATGCTCACTTCTTGCCATACATTCCGTACATGCCTCCTCCCATTCCTCGTCCTCCCCATCCTCCCATCCCTCCGTATCCTCGTCGTCCCCATCCTCCTCCCATTCCGTAGCCGCGTCCGCCCCAGCCTCCCATCCCGCCCATTCCTCCCATTCCCCACTGGGCGGCCACCATCGAAGTCAACGACAGCGCCACCAGCAGGAGAAGAAGAAGGCGGAGCATTCTGGAAGAAGAATAATATGCAGAACAACGATACAGGGGGAAAATACAACACATTGTAATGAAAAAGGAGTGCTGCAAATGAACGGCAAGGCGGCCATTAAATACTGATCCCAGTGTAATTATTTGTCGTGTTGAAATCAAGAAGTGCCCATAGAACCTCGTTCCCAACCACGGGGACGGCCGCGTTCCTGGGAGGGGCCGAAGGGGGAGGAAGGGGAGAGGGAAG